>OVAF01002089.1:0-12574 GCA_900406245.1 Odontarrhena argentea | reverse complement strand
TTCTCTCTCTCGCTCTTCCACCACTAACACTAACTTACCTATTCACTAGTCTGATTTCACTCTCCTAATCAGTACTAAAACATTCCATGGTAAATTTACAACTTGAAGCTGAGCAATTGAACATTAATCATACGAGGCGATGAACGGAATGACCATCGACATGAAGACATCATAAGAGAACGTTACATAGCCAGTGTAATTGGGGTCCTTCTCTTTGAACTTCTCAGTCAATCCCTGTACGACCCATGATTATAAACAATTTCAACTTGTTATACTCGTGGAACGATGGTAAGCATTTCACAATTCTCATGGAGGTTAAAAAGATCAAAGTTCCTACCTTTATAATCATCCCACATCTGCAAATCCAACCAAAAAAAGAAAAAAAAAAAAGAATGAATGCTATTCAGAATTCGAATTAAAAACCAATGAAGACAACAGAAGAACGAAACTTACTCGAGGAAACTGTCAAAACAAAGCTCAACAGTTTTGCCACTCCCGTCATCATACTGAGACATGATAACCTGTAGAACCGAAGTTGGAAGCATGTAACCGAGATGATAGAAAGCCTCTCTGAGCTCCCCAGAATTCATCTTTCCGCTCCTATCTCTGTCATACCTCTCAAACATTGCCTACAAATACACATACATCAATACTCCACACTGAGACACAGAATAGTACAAAACGGAAAAATTTCGAGTAAAAATCATAAACACCTAATGTCTTAACTAAGATCGAACCAAGGAAGAGTCTTAGACATGAACAAAAACTACATGGTGGAGACAATCAAAACAGGTGAAAAGAGAGAAACTTTATGGTTCACTTACTCGCCATTGCGCGAGGCAATTCCACAGCTCAACATACTCTTTAGGACCTACAAAAGGGTAGAAACAATAGCTACTTCAAAATGAGATTCATCACGTGTAAAATGTAATCGGTGAACAAAGCTCTAAGCAGTTTAATACACTTGAAACTTCAATGTTTATCTGCAACGAATTGATTCTTCGGATAATTCAACACTTGATGCCATCAAAGACTAGTTTTAAATTCACTAATCAGAGTGCAACTAAATCCATAAATCATAATCCTAAACAATTCGATACTTCGATCTACATTTTGATTCTTGAAAACATTCAATAAGTTCCATTTCCCAAATCAAACAAAATCATCAAGAGGAACAAAATGAATTTACCAAGCTTCAGCACAAAATCACCAGGACTCTTGTAAACAAACATCAGAAACCTAATCGTTCTATTACTAATCCTATCATAACCAGAAACCAACAACGCTTCCCGGAGCTCCGACTCATCGAGAAATCCGTTCCGGTCTCTATCCGCCGACTCAAAGCTCCTAACAATATCCGGATTCGTTTCCGGTGAAAACAACCCAGAGGATCCGAATAGCTGAGTTGGTTGACCCGTAGACTCGTACGGATACGCGTAACAGTATCTATCATCTCCGTTTTGCTGCTGCACGAACGATTCAGGTAGCTCCGGTGCTGATGGTGCGTACGCGTTAGTGTATGACATTGATGAGACTACGAAAATGGTAGAGATTCGGAGAATATATTGTTATTGCTCTCTGTATCGAATTCTCCAGAGGTTGAAGACGACTAAGTCTGAATGTATGTTGTTCTGGTTCGCGTGATGGAATTTATTAGTATTACGATTGGACGGTGACGATTCAGTCAAATCTAATTTTGACGGTTAGATGGAGCGTGTGCTCTTGACTCTTTAATGATGTGTTATTAGTTTTTCATTAGACATGTTCATGTTTAGAAGAAAGAAGAGAGATTGGGTAATTAATGGGTCGGATCTTATATGGACTTTTAGTAATGATGGGCCGAACCGCTTATATTATTTGGGCTGAATCACTTCGTTATATCAACCTAAAAGGCGGGAAATACGGCGAGAGCCGGAGAGACGGTGAGAGAAAATGGAGTCGGAGAAAGTGGTGGTCGACGAGCTCCCGTTAGCTATCGTGCGCCGGGTGGTGAAGAATAAGCTCTCGGAGTGTTCGCCGGACTATGACGTCAGTATTCACAAGGAAGCGTTACTCGCTTTCTCCGAGAGTGCTCGGATCTTCATCCACTATCTCTCCGCCACGTACGCCTCTCAAAAACCCTAAGTTTCCCCCATTTTCTTTGTCGCAATTCGTAAATCATATTCATCTACGAATTCGTTTGAACTGTTTGGATTCTAGGTTGTGGAGGTTATTGCAATGCGATTTGATTTGAGTAATTTTACTGTTTTTAATCCGAAATTGACACATAGTGTTCTTAATTTGGTTTGTTTGGGGTGAATTTATAGGGCAAATGATTTCTGTAAGGATTCAAGAAGGCAAACGATGAAGGCTGATGATGTGTTTAAGGCATTAGAAGAAATGGAGTTTGCTGAATTTTTGGAGCCTCTCAAAGCTTCTCTTGAAGGTATTTTGTTTATCATGAAGATCAGATCTGTTGTTAAATGTTTGGTAACATGATTAGGTTGTGATTGTTTGTGTATATGTGAGCTTACTTTGAGCCCTTGTTAACTTTGGATAGTTTTGAGCTTATCTATCTCACATGTAATCGACATGAGTGGTTTGCAGAGTTTAAGAAGAAGAATGCGGGGAAAAAGGCTGGCGGTGGAACAGCTTCGAAGCCTAGTGGTGGACNTATCATGAAGATCAGATCTGTTGTTAAATGTTTGGTAACATGATTAGGTTGTGATTGTTTGTGTATATGTGAGCTTACTTTGAGCCCTTGTTAACTTTGGATAGTTTTGAGCTTATCTATCTCGCATGTAATCGACATGAGTGGTTTGCAGAGTTTAAGAAGAAGAATGCGGGGAAAAAGGCTGGCGGTGGAACAGCTTCGAAGCCTAGTGGTGGAGCGGCTTCGAAGCCTAGTGGTGGACCGGCTTCGAAGCCGAAAGAGTCGAAGAAGAGGAAACTTGAAGTATCATCACCGCAAAAGAGTGCAAGGAAAAGCAAAAAGGATGAGGTAGAGGAGAATGAGGCTGACAATGTAGAAGAGAGTGGGGACGCTGAGGAGAATGAGACTGATAATGTAGAAGAGAGTGGGGACGTTGAGGAGAATGAGAATGATGATGACAATACCGAAGAGAATGGGAATGATGAGGAGGATGAAGAGAACGGGAATGAGGGAAACAGCATGGAAGAGAATGGGAACGAGAGTGAGAATGAAGACAATAGCATGGAAGATAGGAGTGAGAGTCGTGAAGATAATGAGAACGGGAGTGGTGAAGAGGGAGAGCGTGATGACTGAAGAGGCTCTTTCTTACATCTTCCAGAGAACATGTTTTCAGATTTATGTTCTCATTATAATGGTAGTGGATTAACTTGTAAGTTCGAAGCAGTATTGTGGTCAGGGGAATGTCGTACACTTGGAATTGTAAGTGAAAGTTTAGAACAAGATGACCAAAAACCAAGAGGTCCAAAATCTCAGATCGGTGAGAAAAAATTCCTTGGCTAATTATTCAATTTGATTTAGAAAGCAAAAAAAAGTTGGGATGCTAGTCTAAGCACAAGTTACAACAAGAGAGAGTAAAACTCTAACTGGCTAAAGTTTTAAACATTTGTAACCTTTTGAGTTTGGATGTATAAATTGCTAAAGTGGCGGTCATTTGTGGCTTTTACTTCATGTATTCAGCGACGCTCTGCGAAATATCATCGAGGAAAGCTACAAAACCCACTGCACTAGCATAACCGCTACCGTCTACATCTTGTTCTTCGATAAGATAGTTCTCAAAGACGGTTGCATCGTCTTGTCCTCCTCTGATAAACATAAGTTTCGGTGTGATGCTTCTTTCTTGCTTCACTTTATTTATGGTCTTCCTCAATAAACCTGGGAGATAAAGTTTTTAAAAAGTAAACATAAGCTAACAGATCTAAAGGTGGTTGAAATGGATTTAGTTAAGTGAGTAAACTTACAGTCTTGAGGTGGAGGGAATGGAATTGAAGGGTCTACTGTTGATGAGTAGAAGACTATCAATGTAGTATATGCATCTAAGAAGAATATCGGACTACCACTTGTCATCAGTGCTGCACGACTCAATGAATGACGAGGGTAAGCCTCTTTATCCGGTGTTGAATATGACATTAGTGCTGGGTAAATCCCACAATGAAGGGAACTCGGCTCCAACACACTGCAATTTTGGCAAAAAACAGGATATCTAGAGATTTAGACAGTGATTTAGACAATGATTGTTTTTAATAGATACAATACAGTTTCACAACAACTCATTAGGTTGTTATCGGTTCATGGGGTCATTACCTGAAAAGGCATTGCAAGTAGATTCTGTAATCAGGATGAACACCTTCTTCATGAAACCGTAGAAGGGGATTACGGAGTAAGGCAAAGACTAAGCGGGGTAAAGGTTGAAGTTGAGGACATTGTGTAAAGGTGACATCAATCTGAGAACTCATGTTTCCATTTTTGTATTGGACGAGATTGAAGGCATCGTTGTATTGTGCTGTTAGGATAACTAGCCAATCATGAAGCAACGCCCTCCCTTCCCTTACTCCTTCCTCTAAAGAAGCTAAAATTACCTGCGGCAAAATAATTACGAATACACATACATTATCCGCAAGGATTAACTTATCTCACTGGAGCCACGGTAAAAACATGAAATGACTTTTACCTTGTGAACGAGCAATGAGAGAACAACTTCGTGATCCACACTGTCGTAGATTTCATTGATGTTGTGGGCAGTTCCAAATTGCATGGTTCTGATCCTCAGACGTCTTTGAAGTGTGTGCTTACCTCTGTAAAACATAGATTAGATCAAACCTTGAATGAAACACTACAAGATCCACGAATAACAGGCTCCGGGATTGACTGTGTACAAGGGCATTAACAGTCTATAAAACATTGGGGAAATTTGATTTTCCTATTAACTCTAGACTCCGGGATGGACCAGCGTACGAGGTATGAGTTTCATTTCTGAATGAAAGCCGCTATGAATGTTTGAATAATAAAAAAAGTCACCAAAAAAATGCTTAGCCGCGTACTAACCAGTTTGCTACTAGAATAGAATGATAATCAGCAGCTTTACCATGGATTAAACCATACCTACTTGACGTTGGCATTTCTGAATTTGACAGTCCCTCGGGAGATACAACAACTGTGTACTGGAATGCGATTTGCACTACAGGTTGCTCTCCAGAATGTCTGGAAAAGGTATCAAGCAATAACTTAGCATCTTTGAGTGCCAAGTCTGTTTATCAAATTGGTGACTTCTTCTAGAATGCTTAGCATTTCTATTTCTGGTTCAGCAATTCATAAAAAGTTCTACAGTTAAAAAATAATAATATTTGACTGCAGGACTGGGAAGTCACGACTATGACTATTAACAGATATATTGAGAGTCAAAATAAATGTGCAAATGTTCGAGCTCTAAAGTTAAATGACCAGCAGCCATACAGAAAAAACGTGAGTTAATGGAAACAATCTGCATCCATTTCATCTCTTTTACCCATCATGAAAACTTTATAGGGAAAAAGATATTATGGTTTAGGTTACCTGGAAAATCCCTGATTATCTGCAAAATCAAAGTCGTAAGCATATGTTGCATATGAATCACAACAGATGATATGTTGAAGGTTCTCGTACTGTGGATCCGGAAAGAAGTGACCATACTGCAAGTAAGGCTAAACTGTTAGCTGAAGCAACAAAAGAAATAAAAACATCATATCAAGTTTTATTTCTCGCTAAAACCACATACAGAGTGGCCAGGTTTGAATTCAGTTGACGCCCTCAGTCTCAAGACACAGTTGAAAGCATACGGCCGGCTAAGCATCCGAAACCTGAAAAAGAACATCATGCAGTTTAGTTTCAATTAATTTGGTAAGACGTGAAGAAAACAAAGCATGTCTTATTTATATTAGTAAGTGGAAAAAAGAATGTTTGTCAAGCATCGGAACTAACATGTCTTGGGGAAGAGTCGAATCATCAGTGCTTGAATACAAAAACAGTGAGCCTCCACTTTCGATGCTAAGGAACTTCAGGGATGCTAAATCTGTGTACTCATTTGTAACTGCAAACACGTCTACACATACACCTGATTGGACAGCAATGGTGGCCTATAAAAGAGCTGTCAGTTCCAAGATCAAAATGTAATCATCTTGGAAAAGAAAATATTGAAATTAGACTTACAATATCTTTGTAAAATGGTGTTTGCTCAGGAAGCAGAGCACGATCAGCATCCACCCTTTTGCTTGCATATTGTTCACCATATCTACTTGTATCCAGTTGCCCACGTCCATAATCAGGTGGACCAGATAGGAAAGCAAACACCCTAGCTGCAGTTATATCAAGTTAATAAAGTATCATCCACTTCAAAACATCATGGTGAGGAAATACTAGACTATGTTAAAACATATAGAGTAGAGGCATGCTTTACTTTTTTACATACCTAAAGCAAATGTATTTCCAAATTCAGATCCCAGATAGTTGAAGAGTGCTTCCATTGCTGTACCAAAGCCTCTACCACCCATCAATACACCGTCCAGCCCCTGTGCTGCTCCAGCTGATCTCTCCCAGGAAGTTATTGGTCTGAGTGTTTCAAGAGCAGCAGCAATACGATCTTTACAAGTTTCTACCTGCAGGAAGTATAGACAGGGAACTTAGTCTGCCTACAGGTCTTACTAACTATGTGATCCAACAATCACCATCGACTATAACAAGGAAGTAGGCAGTAGGAAAGGAGACGTTAAGAAAATGACCATACCGGAGCCAAAAATTGTAACAAGGGCATGACATCCTCAAGTTCTAGTGATAAGGTGCTTTCCGCATCAGGGGGAATAAATACATTCTTTACAACTGGTATAGGTCCTTGAACATCATACAGTCCTATTTTGTGGCTGAAAGTAACAAGACCAAAAAGAGACCCTGGACTAAGAGCTGCAAAATAAAAGACATGGAGAAAAACTCACCCTCAGAACAGTCACTCAGAAGAAAAATTCATTTTTTTTTGCTTTATGTTTTGTATGAAATGACCTTCCAGAGCAGCTAACAATGCACTTTTTGTAAGCTCCAAAAATTCGTCAGAAGCTGCAGGTTGAAATAGTATTTATGAGCCAACACAATAGTGCAACATTTGAACAAGAAAATGGCACTGATACCCATATTAGACAGAAACATAAGAAAATGGAAGAAAATAGATGTTAAGGAAGAATTAACATGTGGATTGTTCTTGCGGGTGCCAAAATGATATCTACAAGACTGCGAGACTTAAACCTTTATCCGACGCCCATTCAAATAGTAAATTGATGAAGACCAATTGAATGATTTCACTGTTCGCATACCCTCTCTCCAAAGTCGTAGCAAAATCAACATTAACAAGCCAAAACTCGATACGAACAACAGATAACATTAAAACCCAACCTAGATTTCACAATCCGTATCACCTTCAACCGAAATGATGAACAAAATTCATAGTAAAATGACACACGCACTGCTACAATGCAAAGTTCACCAACTCACAATTCAACCACAATTTACACAGACCACTGAACCCAAGAAGCCTTACACGATAGATCAATCGCAGCGACATATACAGGCCGTGCTTGCGTCATTTCTTCCTCCGATCCATCCACTATCCACAACAAAATCACCCTCAAAATCACAACAAAATCAAACAAAAACCAAAACAATCGACACAAAATCAATGCAGAACTCACGAGGCATCTCAAGATCAATGAAGGAAGAACTCATTTCAGGGACAGAGTGCGGATTAGAGTAACGAGCAATAGCTTCGGAAGGAAGTCCATTGAGAGTTCCGCAAAGCGAACAATTCCATGCCCACTGATCAAGCTGACCATAAGTATTGAAGTAAGCGTAACAATTCTCGCACCGAGGAAGAAGATGGCCGTTGGATCCGTACAGTGGTCCGATTCCGTTCTCGTCTTTCGCCGCGAATGGTGTTACTGTTAGTCCCCATGGAAGTCCTGACGCCTCTTGTGCGTCGGAATCGATCGGAAAACGCGACACCGTTGCTCGGACGGCCATTCTCAGATCAGATCCTTCCCCTCGGAAGGTAAATTTATTCTGTTTTGAGGTTTTTTGGAGAATTGGGTGGAAACTGATGAGCACGGTAGTGAGGAAATGTGCGCCAATTAGACTACGGGCACGGCGCACGTTAATCTTTTCTCACTTCTCATCCACACTCCAGTAAATCAAAATTAAGAAAATTCTAGCGGTTGCGATTATACTTGGCGTTTGCGTTTGCGTTTGCGTTTGCAAAACCCCTTTATTCGGTTTCGACAAAGATAAAAATATTCTCAGCTTTTTCTTCTTTGTACAGTCACGGAGGGAGGTCTGGCATTTTCTTCGAAGAGAAAAACACAGAGAAAGAGCGAGGAAATGGAAGGAAGAAGACGAGAAGTGGTTGTTTCGTCGCTTCAATTCGCCTGCTCCGACGATATCTCCACCAACGTCGCCGCCGCTGAACGGTTAATCTCCCTCTTTCTCTTCTCATTTTCCTGCTCTTGGAAGTTTTCTGTGTGTATGCTGCTCGAGTATTGTAGGAGGATTTCTCTTTGATTTCGTTTGTTTTGCAACTGGGAATCATATAGTTTCGTTGAACTTTTCAGTTTCATACATGGCCAATTTGAGCTCTGACTAGGATACAGCTTGCTCAGTTTTCCTCGCTTGAATTTGATATTGAGAAGGGCTTTTTGTTTACATTGTGTAGCTTGGTCAGGGAAGCACACGCAAAAGGAGCAAATATCATTCTGATTCAGGTGCTTGCTGCGCTTGAAATTTATCTGTTAGGTAGTTAAATTTAGAGTATTGTCACATCATTAGTCTTTAGGGAGCTCCATGTACTTTACCCCAACTAGTACTATACTACAGTGTTTCTGTTTATCAAGTTGTCGCTTGGCTCGAGTATTGAAATGATGCTCCGTTATAATACAAGTAGATTGTTGGTGTCTCCCTGATGATCTCTGTTACCCGAACCTTGACTTTTAAAGCATGATTAGGCTGGATTCACCTGTATACAGAAAAAATGCAGGTATCTATAAATAATTTAGTTTCTTGAATTTTTGAATGATCGATACAGGAACTTTTTGAGGGATATTACTTCTGTCAAGCACAAAGAGAGGACTTCTTTCAACGAGCCAAGCCTTACAAGAACCATCCTACCATTGCAAGGTGACATTGCTTCTTTCATTTATTTATCATTTTGATGCCACTTAGATATCTAGTGCAGTAAAGTGTCAATTTGATACTTTAATGCTTGGATGGTTTGTTTACATGGTTTACCACACAGGATGCAGAAGTTGGCTAAGGAGCTGGGTGTAGTGATACCGGTTAGCTTCTTTGAGGAGGCAAATAATGCACATTACAATTCGATAGCCATAATTGATGCTGATGGAACTGACCTGGGGATTTATAGAAAGTCACATATTCCAGATGGACCGGGTGAGTCAAGTTCAAGAGTTGGAATTAGCTCGAATTTGTTTTATCTTTTTGCTGATACATTTTCTTAATTTCAGGTTACCAGGAGAAGTTTTATTTCAATCCCGGAGACACAGGATTTAAGGTAATTTTGACTAGGAGAATTTCCTATTGAAAAGATAACTCTTGTTAATTATGTTTTTTGGTTCACATGACTGATTTCTTTCCCCTTGGCATGTATAGGTTTTCCAGACAAAGTTTGCTAAAATCGGAGTAGGTAAGTTGCTTTATTTTCTTATATGGCTTTTTATTTGTCACTTATTATAAGTTGACAACATCATAACAAATTGTGTTGGTATAATGTCTTGTTCAGCTATATGTTGGGATCAGTGGTTTCCTGAGGCAGCTCGGGCTATGGTTCTACAGGGTGCTGAAATATTGTTTTACCCCACTGCCATTGGTTCTGAACCCCAAGACCAGGGATTGGATTCACGTGATCATTGGAGGAGAGTCATGCAAGGGCATGCTGGAGCTAATGTGGTAAGCTATTAGGTCTTAGGACTTTAGCTTTAATAGTCATCACTCATCAGGGTCTTTGACTGTAAGTCTGTAAGCAATTATATAGTGACATAAATTACATGCGTCTAATTTACCATATTGTATATTGCCAGAGTGTGCTTCAGTGGTTAGATTAGTCAGTCATTTTATATCAATAACTAAACTGTTATGGTTTGCTAATGAGTGAGAGGGGGAATACCTTGGATTTCAGGTGCCTCTAGTAGCTTCAAATCGCATAGGGAAGGAAGTCATTGAAACTGAGCATGGACCGAGTCAGATCACTTTCTATGGAACTTCCTTCATTGCCGGTATAAATCTAAAACTGATTTAGATGAGATTATCTATTTTGAAATTTAATTGCAAATTTGTTTGTCATACATATGAAATAAATGAGGAGTATATACATATGTTACTTATGTATTTTTACTAATTTTTCCCATTGATTTTTTTGTATGATATGGCAGGACCAACAGGTGAAATTGTGGCTGAGGCTGATGATAAAACGGAAGCCGTCCTCGTGGCACAGTTTGATCTCGAGAAGATCAAGTCAAAAAGACAAAGTTGGGGAGTGTTCCGTGACCGACGTCCAGATTTGTACAAGGTGCTTCTTACAATGGATGGTAACCTCTGAATACGTTGTATGAAGCTTTGATCTATCTGTTTTAGTTGCTTTAAGATGATAGTGGGGAAATCCATTAACAAATATTGCTGGCTTGATCTTGGTAGGTAAGGCCAAAAATAAAAAACCCCATATCACTTGTATTTTCTTTAATGATAAATACAGCTAAAACTTTGATGCGACTCTTTCATTATTCTAAGGCTGTGCCAATTTTGATTCGCAGTTGTTTGTTTCACCTGTACATCGCATCACTAGAACGTTTTCTTCTGTAATGTTTCTTANTCACTTGTATTTTCTTTAATGATAAATACAGCTAAAACTTTGATGCGACTCTTTCATTTTTCTAAGGCTGTGCCAATTTTGATTCGCAGTTGTTTGTTTCACCTGTACATCGCATCACTAGAACGTTTTCTTCTGTAATGTTTCTTGAATATCTTGCAAAATCACTTAAGTTGGAAAGAAGGGTGTGGTCGATTGAAGTAGATGTGAGATTTGTTTTAACATCATATAAGGGTGTTTGGTTGAAGAAAAGGAAACAAAAGAGAATTCAGTAGAAACACAGAGTGCTAATGACATTTCTAACTCCACCTTCTGTCTTCATGTTTCCTGTTTCTTCTGATTAATAGCATCCAATTCACTTGATGGTCTGTGTTCAGTAGCATGTAGTGTTATTCTCCCGGATTCTTCTTCCACCTTGACTATTTTATCTTCCTTGTCTGCATCATTGACATCTTTATCTTTTTCTTCAGAAGTGTACTTTTCTTCTTGGTTATATTCTTCCTCATCACCATCTTTAGCTTCACTGCTGTTATTACAAGGATTNGATTCTTCTTCCACCTTGACTATTTTATCTTCCTTGTCTGCATCATTGACATCTTTATTCTTTTCTTCAAAAGTGTACTTTTCTTCTTGGTTATATTCTTTCTCATCACCATCTTTAGCTTCACTGCTGTTATTACAAGGATCGACTTGGGAAGATGCAGTTTTTCTCTCCCTGAGTGTTTTATCTGTTAGGATCTTCAGCATTTTCATCACTTGGACCGCATACATCAACGCTGTTAAAGGATCTGCCATCTACAGTATATTCAAAAGAGTCCCAGATTACTAATTAGGGGGTTAAATAATGAGTAGCAATGATGCATTTGGGTGTTGGTTACAAAGGAATATATTTGGAGGTCTGTCATGCAAATGAAGGTGTTGCAAGAACTGACCTGGGACATGTTGGGAGCGAAGACTAAAGCAAGATTACGGGAAGTCATCTTGTTGACATCTTCAAACTCCACTATATCAGCCATCAGATTGATTGCCCAATTCAAAAGAGAAGCTTCATTTTGCGGCAAGAGTCTGACAATCTTCACAAAATCCTCCTCTGACTCGCATTGCATCACTTGCTGAGATGGTAAAGGATCGAGTATGCCTCTCGGTAATTCTCTAAACCAAGCCTTGATCATTCATACTCCAATATACATCAGCCGTTTTTCAACCATCTTCAAAGCTAAAATGCTAATTAAGAGTTTTATTAAAAACTATACCTTTATAAGCCCGGCGAGACAGTGGACATCAATGCCCTCTGGTATGAGTCCTTTGTTTAATTGTTCCCTGACATTGTCTTCCTTGCTGTTATCTCCCGTGATTCTGAAAATTCCTTCCACCTGCAAACCTCCTTGATCGTATAGTTGGCTTTGTAATAGCAAGAGTACAATCGGAACACAATTCCCTCGCGAGTCGTATGATAGCTGCATTGACTCTGTAGAAACACCAAACACTGTTGCACTGCAACCCCGCAAACAGATCAACAAATCATAGAGCTTACCATCACATAATTATTATTAATCAAACCTTTCTTAATCATGGAACCATCGCAAAAGGTTCATGATAATGTTGTCATTGCAAAATGGATTTAAGATTATGATAAAATTCTATTTCGCTCTAGGATATGCAACATCTGTTAAACTCATATTAAGTCCTATCTTCTGAAAATTCTGAATGCAAACACA
>OVAF01002088.1:0-17520 GCA_900406245.1 Odontarrhena argentea | reverse complement strand
GTGGGAAATCGTGCTTTCCAACAAAATATCAATAAATATGTCCGTTGGAATGAGGCTTTTATAAAAGCCCTTGACCCACAAAGGAAGGCCAAGCCTTTGGTCTTGAGATTGCCCCAAAAAATTCAGGGTCTTGTACTCCAAAAACAATGTTGTTAACCCTGTGAAAAGCCATACTCTCCATAGTCCAAACACCAACCATAAGCTTAGCCTCATCAAGTGAAGCTACATTTGCAAAAGCTCTACGGCTGTGTAACAAAACCCTCCCATGGTGGTCTCTTAGCACCCAAGCACCACCCACCAGTTTCTTCTTCTTTGACCAAGACATTCCCCAATTACACTTCAGCCAATCCTGAGCTGGTGGTTTCCATATGGGTTTCTTAGGAGGATTTGAGCTGATCATCTGAGAAAGAGGAAACCTCTCCATTGCTTGAGCTAAAAACCAAGAATCAGCATCCTCTTTTCCTTTCAAAGCCACTTCCAGAGAGTCAAATCTCTTACTCTCAAAGATGAATAAGTTTCTGTTCTTCCAAATCTGCCATAATACCCAAGGGAAACTTCGTCTTATCTCAGCAGGAATGATAAAATTCTTATTCTGAGTAAGCAGAAAATGAAAGTTCACAAAAACTGCATCCTCATGGAAACCTTGATCAGGGCAGGGGAAGTGGGACATAGCCCAAACCTGTCTAACACCTCCTATTCAATTAATTTTTTTTTTTTTTTTTTTTTTTGGAAAACCCCTCCTATTCAATTAAATAGATCATTCATTTTATGGAAAACTTTTTTTTTTTCTGGAGATCTCTTAAACTTTCTCACTTTATTCAAAATAATAAAAATTCTTAGACTTTCTTTAGCAAATTTTGTACTAAAATTGTTGATAAAATTTAATCTTTATCATCCATGTCCGTATTTTTTTACCAAATGCTTTTCGGTGTTCACCTTGCTAGTTCATAGATAAAACAGTCAGGCTTCAATTTGAAAAACAATCCTTGTTACCAAATAAAAATGGCTTTCTGTATTCTGTTATTCTAAACTCATTCAATCAAATGTTAAAAATTCTAAGAGATAAGAAAATGCATTACATTAGAAAAAAAAAAAAAAAAATTAACAAGTAAAAATAAATTGACATCACATGAATGAAATCTTTAAAAAACAAAAAATCTATTAACTTTAAGGTTTTTAGTTTCTAGAAAAAAAAATATTTTAAGGACTTCAATACTTATTATTTTTATTGAAATGATTTGTATATATAATTTGCAAAGTCAAATCAATTGCAATGAGTCAAATATGTATATACTAATATCATAGAATAAAGAACTCAAATTTAAAATCAAAAACTAATTTTACAAAAAAAAAAAAAAAAATTCAGTATTCTATTATATCTTTTTTCAATTTTTTTTTTGGGTAAAAACTCCATGTAGGTCCGCATGACATGAGAGAGACACATAAGCACTTTGAAGAAATGGAAAAACGGTTTGAAGGGAAGAAACAAATGCAGTGTGTGTGTGAGATTTGCTGAGCATATTTCATGTTTGGCCTTGATCTGTTGCACATTCTCTGCCTTAATCTTTGGCACTTGTTCATCTCCTAATAATTACCCATATTCTTCTCTTTCTCCAACTCATAAAAAAACAACTAGTATTTTCATCTCTCTTCCTTTTTTCCTCACACTTAAAAAGTTAAAAAATCTAGCAATTGTTACACTAGTCGGTAGCCAACAACAACAATCTACACTTAAGTTAATTAACGCAAACACAACAACAAAGACTAGGATCTATGTTTTGGTTACAAGCTAGCTAGCTATTGAAACTAACTTCCTGGTTTATGTCATTGCTTAATTACAAAACCACTTAATTTGTTCATGCCGTCCCCAAGCCAAGAAAATCGAAAAAATGTGGTTGTTGCTTAGCCTTTTCGACCACTTTTTCATCTACCCCTCCCATCCCAATCCAATTCATTGGCTCCGGTTTCTCTTGGCTCCTCGAATCAATGTACGGAAACCCATCTGATGAAGTTGCTCTTGCGTTATCTCCCATCACCGGAGTCTCATTACTCTCATAACCTAAACATTGTAATAGACCAAAAACCCCCCCACAATAAGAATCAAAATAGTGTAAGAGAGAAGAAGAGAAGCATCTAGAGATTTTTACCTTGAAAGCAATGGAAAGGCAACACAAGCTGGTTATGGTCACTCGTGATAGGGGCATTATTAAGCACATGATGAGTGAAGTAAAGAGGTTTAAGGGGACTAAGCTTCTTCCTACGGTAGCCAGAAGAGTGTTGTCTATAGTTACGAGCCATGATTACATGCCAATGGTTCTTGACAGAATTATCAGTCCTACCAGGGAAAAGCCTCGCAATCATTGCCCATTTGTTACCATAGAGCCTATGTGCTTGCATCAGTCTCTCCTCTTCCTCCTCCGTGAAAGCTCTTCGGTTTATCCTCGGATCCAACTGGTTAAACCATCGAAGTCTACAGCTCTTGCCTACTTAACCCCCAAAAAAATTAATTAATAAAAATTACATACTCGAACACAACCGCTAGACCACAATTCTACAAGTCATCGTTATGTATAAAAGATCGATTTTTATCATTAATTTGATTTAATAATTACCGGATCTTCCTTGGAGCTTTTCAGCTATGAGGTTCCAGTTTTGTGGACCGTAAATGGCGACAAGCTCTTTAAGTTTAATATCTTCAGCTGGTCTCCAGTGTCCTCTCCCCAAGACCGATGGTTTCGAAGACGAAGAAGACCAAGACTGTCCTCTGTCTGTTGTCTCCTTCTTACAACTCTCGCTGTTACTATAATCATTACTCTCTTCTACGTTAGGATTCTTCAAGATGTCGAACTCATGACTATGAATGTTGTTACTGTGGTTGAAAGGGAACTCCCAAGATGAAGCTGTTATCCTTGCGGTGGCCATCTCATCCATCCACCGTTGATTTTCCGACATAAACATTGAGTTTCTGTTGGGAGAGAAGAAGAAGAAGAGAGATGTCACGTCAGCTTTAGACTATTACCAATACCATCAGTGTAGCCGCATAATATATATACACGTACGTACGTAAATGTGTCATAAATGGATATATTTATTTATTAACAAATAATAGAATATATTTTTTTGAATTTATGTATTGTGTATGTTACGTATGGCTTTAGGTATGTGCGTGTATGTACATGTCGCGACCGTGTTTTGTGACGACTGTTAAAAAGGGTAATGGACCGTTGTCACGGACAAATGATTAAAATGTCATAGTTATTTTACATTTTATTACATAGTATTATACTAGGGGATTTGCAAAAATATTATTTCTCAACAACCATTTTTCACCATATACCACTATTTTCACTCATTTATGATATATTTTTAAAAATATACCAATTTGAAGTAAAATTATAATTTTAAATAAAACTAAAAGGAACCTCAGAAACGGAAGAAAGGGGTGATTTGCAAATGTTTTTTAATCTTTTATAGGGTTTTAGGGTTTATGATCTAGGGTTTAGGGTTTTAACCCTAAACCCTAAAATCATCAACCCTAAAAATGGTTTTGACCTTAAAACCCCCAAAATATAAACTCTAAAATCTTAAATCTTAAACCCAAATATCTATTAAAGAATGAACCCTAATCCTACAAAGTTTCGTTTTATTATAACGATAACTTTGTATTTTTAATTCAGATTTTTGTAAGAAATTTTTATTATGCTTATTCTTTCACCTTGTTAAATAATAAGATCTAATGATATAATGTACTAATTACTTATATATAGGGATAAAGTAGAGAATTATATAATTTTAGTACGTGTGAAAAATCTTTAAATGTCACGATCCAACTGGTTCGCCCAATAGTCAAGTCTTGCATAATGCAGAGTGTAGAAAGCGAGACTCGATCTCAAGTACACTCATGTTACCTGCCATCAGTAGACTTACCACTTGCCATTAGACCAAAGTCATTTGTGCCAACTTTCAATCAATATATATTTAAACATCCATTATTTATATATATTTGGAGTAATATTTCTTCACAAAACTGATGTTCTTTTTTTGTTTGTAAATGCAAATGCTTTTAAATATAAAACTTTGCCAGATAAAGATATATAAACCAACAACAAAATGTTGATTATACAAAAATTATTAAAACTAAAAATTGAACAATTGAATTTTCCCACAATTGCGAGAAAATCCAAGTTCTAGTATTTAACAAATTATGTGCTCATCAATAGGTATATGGAATTAGGACATCTCCGACCCAACGCTAAATCCTACACTAAACGCTATTCTCCAAATGGAGGTGAATCTTGTTGATATTGTCGTTGTTCGGCTCTTTTTTGTTGATATTGTCGTTGTTCGGCTCTTTCTTTTTTTTTTCTAAAATTATTGTTCAATCGCCTTGAAAATATTGACGAACACCAGAATCTTGCAGAGAGTTCAAGTCTTGAAACAAAATTTTGTTTTCTTCTCTTAATTCTTTCAAGGCGTAATTTTTGTTTTGAATCTCCAAGTGTTGTTGTCTTTGTTCACGTGACTCCTTTAATTGATCCAAAAATTGTTTATTTCCTTCTTGTAAGCTATTGACAGCAGCAGTTGTTCCATCCTCAATTTTTCTCTTCAATTTGGCTTTTTTTTTTGTTTTTATTCCACTTGGTCGTTGAGACGAAGATCCACCAATAATTCCTTCTTCTACATTTGGAGAAAATGAAGACAAATCCATTGGTGCTTGTGTAGTAGAATCATTTATAGGTTTCAAGAATTTCTTGGACGATATAGAACAATCAAAGACCAAAAAGCTCATTTCTCACTTCGAAATGACGTAGTTGAGCATTTGTGGAAAAAGTACATTAATGGTGGTGATTAAATATAATTATGGGTATTTTTTGTGCAATGTATTTCACTTCTACGATAACTTTTTAATTAAGATAATATTTTTCATTTGTAAATTATTACTAATATATATATATATATATATATATATATATATATATGTATATATATGGAACGAATTTGTAATTTTGATAAAATAAAGGGTATTAGTGAAAAATTAAAATTATATTGAAAGAGAATATACTAAGAACATTCATTTTCGGTGTAGAAAATAGTGTAATGGATTGGAGCAAAACTCAACAACAAAATAGTGTTATACCAATTTAGTGGTATAATAGGTTGGAGATGATTTTAGGTCTGTTATGGTTTGGGTGTAGAAGTAGGAGATTTTATCGTGGTAATTAATGCAACATGGTGTGAATTCGGTGAGTTAAAAGCAAGTAAACTAGTGAGGAAACAGAAATGAACAAGAAAGTGAATGGAAGTGGAAAGACAGAGAGGATAAATGGTGGGAACAGATCACGAAGACACACACAAAGTCACAAACTCACTGTTTTTAGAGTTTCCAAAAAGAGATGACGTGAAAGGTAACCATACAGTAAAAGTCTATCTCTCTCTCTCAATTTTCAAAGATGAATGACCCATCTAATCTCATAGGCCCCCTCCCCTTTTCCCCCCTATGATCACTCTATTTTCATATCAACTATTAAATTGTCTTAAATTCGATCCTCTAACCCCATTGGTATATATATTTGCTAACAATCACACTACTTATTTGTTTCTATAGCCGGAACAAAGTCACATTCTTAACTTAATCGTTCTACCCTAATCGTTTTATAAACTTAGGATAATGTTATTCCTAAATGACTTAAAATCAATTGCATAATATGCTCAACATAACTTAGGCCAACCGCCAACCCTTGTCAAAGGTTGAAGGAAATTTTCTAGTCTTCTTATCCTAAAGTACGTCGGATTTGAAGTGTTTATATAAAAATGTTATTTATATGTTTATCATTCACACAATTAATAAAATATTTAAACGGGTTGACTTGCGTCAGCCACACGTAGACATGACTACGGTTACAGTTTATGCGGTTAAGGTTAATTAACCACTGGTTATGGTTATAAATTTTTTTAATCTTAACCTTAACCATTTAATATACGGTTAAAACGGTTACGGTTAAAACGTTGACGATGAAATACGGATCCGGTTAACACGGTAAATGTTATATAGGATTAGATATGGATAGTGTCGTAGTTTTTAATTAAATAATTATATATTTTATAAAATAAGATAATAAAATTAAAGTTTTAGACATTAAAAATTATAAATAAATATATTCCATGTTTAATTGTATTTCCAAATTTTTAAAACTTCTTATATGTCTTCTATAAAATTTAGCTCTATCATATTTAGCTCTAGTAGGTTTTTTTGTGTATTTGTGAATTTTATATATTATAAATGACTTTAAATTAGTCTTTAGCTACTAGTAGGCTAATAACTTCTAAATATTGTAACAATATTTTTCTAAGTTTTTTAACGGTTATCTATTTAAAAACAAAAAAAATATATATAATTAAGAGTCTTAAATAATAGGCATGATCTTCTTATACGTGAAGTAGTGAAACATGATGAGTAAATTTGTTGGCATTTTTTATTTTATTTTAATTGTTACCATAATGGGTACTTGAGTTATTTATTTTATTGAAAATATAAATATATTAATTCATTTATAAAATTAATATTAAATTAATCGACAAAATAATTATATATTATACATTATTTTAAAATATTATATAATTAATTATAAACAGAACTGGATATATTATATTATATAAAAAACAATTACGGTTATATTAATACGGTTTAATTTTGCTGTTAATCAATATTTCAATTTGACTGCGGTTAATAAATGGTTATGGTTAATATATTTTTTAACCATTTACGATATAATTTTATGGTTAACAATTACGGTTTGGTTACGATTATGAAACGGTCCGGTTACGATTAAATACAGTTACAATCCGAAATACGGTTACGGTTTGATTTTGGTCATGCCTAGCCACATGTACTATACCACTTCATATAGATTCCAACCAAATTAATGATCTCTCTATTTTATATCTCAATAAGTATGTTCTCCTTCTAATTCCACACAAACTAATCGATTTGAGCCAATTCCATATAAAAAATTAAAATCGTTAAACTAGTTTTATTAACCACTAATTACGATTAAGAAGAATCACGTTTGCCCAAAACACATTTAAACTTTACCCCATCCAAATCAGACCGTTGCTCTCTCTTCTTCACTCGGGTCAAAGAAACAATCTGGGGAAAAAATTGAAAATTCGGGTTCATCAATTTTTTAGGAAATTTAGGCTGATGTGAAATTGAGTTTTAGAGAATGAGTCATTCCTCTCCATTGTTACCTTCTCTATTGTAGCTTGATTTACCCATAAGCTTTGAATTCGAAACCCTAATGTTTCCCCCAAATGCAATGAACCATAATTTTCTCCCAAACCGATTTTCCCCCAATTTGATTAAGTTTGTTCAATAAAGTGAGTAATTAATTCGAATGAAAATCTCTAAGAAGTCATATAATAGGTGTTGGCCTGTTCTAAAACTCGGCCGATTTGCCGTTTAATCGGCCGGAAATTCGTTGATCGGAGGTGATCCGCGGCGATTACGACATGTGCGGAGGGTAAATCGTTTTTCTCAGTCAAATCGTCAAAATCGGAAGGGAAAATGATGAAATCATACATAAAACGAGTTAACTAAAAGAAAACTTGCACAAAATCGGAAAAAAAAATGAAAAAATGGATGAAGAAGAGGAGCAGCCGTCGTTTCTAGGGTTGCAGAACCCGAAATGATTCTGAAGAAGATGAAGTGAAATTGTCCATTTTACCCTTCCTTAAAACTAATGAAAAAAAAATCACTAAAACAGAATATGTGGGCTTCGAACTCGTGACCATCCATCCAAATAATAGACCTCATCCACTAGACTATATTGTTTTCATGACAAAAGCATGAAATGTATATAATATAATCAATACAATAAGTTAAAAGCCCTAAAAGAAATCCCCGATTAATCCCCGATTAATCCCCGAATAAATGATTAATCGCTAGGCTTACCTTAAGCGCCCGATTAACGCCTAGCGATATTTCGAACCTTGGTGATGCAAGTCAACCCTAGACTCAAGTATTTCACGTCAGTTATTCTTACGTTATTTTTTACATTATCGCTCTGAATTCACAATCGATAATATTTAATATTATAGCTGGCAGTCGGTTTTTAAATAAAGTGGGGTACGAGTACGACCCGACCTGAGATCATGCTTATATAATAAGGCTTCTGTTGAGCTTGGTACGAACTTTTTCTGTGCATAAATATATTAAGAAAAAATCATGTGGAAGGACAATAATGAAGAAAGAAATGAGGGTGAAATAATATAAAAACATTTTTATTGTTGAAAGAATAAAAACAAAGGAATGTGACAAGGAGTGGGGCGTAAGGGAGCAGCAGAAAACAAAGGCTAATCCATGAGATTCTGTTAGGTGTGTTCCCTTGACAGAACCATCTTTTGAATCCTTTTGGTTGATCTTCAAGCTCTTAACCCTACCAAATAAAATACTTCCAACTCATGGGTTCAAGTTCAACTAAATGTGTATTGAATCTCATCTTTGATTAACTGTTAATTTACTTGCATGATAAATTTTGTTTTCTAAACGCTTCATATAATTCCATTTTAAAGTTACCTTAATTAATATAGAGCTTCCTCGAATTATATATATTTTTGAGTGCTTCGAACTAAACTATCATAACTAGTGATTAAATCAACTAGTGACAAGTGGTAAATTCACATAAGGCATGTAACACCAATACACTCGAGATCGAGTCTCACTCTCTGCACTGGACTTGGCTAATTGATCAGTTAGTTGGGACACAATCGATATTAATGTGTAGCTGAAAAAAAAAAAACAATTAGCTATATGGTACTTACGGTACTTTATTTAATAACAACAATGAAATATATAGCCAGTATTCTAAAATGCGGCCATAGAGGTCGGAAATGCGCCGGTTATACGCTCGGCTGTGGATCTCCACCGGGATTATGACTTAATCGGGTTCAAAATTGAAAAAAAAAAAAAGAACTTGTTTTTACAACAAAATTTTCGTTTTATTTCGCCCTAAAAGAGATATGTCAAGTGTTAGATCTTATTGTTTTATAATGAAATCTAGTCGAATTTATGAAAAAAAGTTAAAAGATAACTGACGGCTAAAGATACGTTTCAAAAGGTTGTAAACACACTGGAGAAGATGAATATAAAATTACAATTTTACCCCCTAACTTAAATGACAGTGCAGAAAAACCAACACCTTATGGGTCAAACCCACGATCTGAGCTTCATTATGGGAGATATTCACCAAAATCGCCAACAATAACTTCAGTCATGTTTCACAAACACTAAAACTTAAGTGTATATTTTTTTATTTTTTTATTTTTCAATTAATTAAATTTATGTTTTTGAAAAGTTGTTAAGAAAATCCTCGGTTTCTTAACGATGAATCTCCAAGTAATTATTTAATTGCTGGGCCCATCTCCACCGCTCGATTAACGCACAGTGATTTATCGACCCTTGACTATAGCTAACGGTAAAGTAAAAAACAGTGTTCTAAAACTTGGCTGCGGAGGTCGCAAAGACTCCAGTTTTACGCTCGGCGGTGGATCTCTGCCGAGATTATTGGAATTAAAATCTAAAAAAAAAAAAAAAACTTGTATTTTGACAAAAAATTTCGCTTTATTTCGCCCTAAAAGTGTTGTCATGTGCTAGATCTATTCTTTTGTAATGAAATCTAGCTGAATATATGAAAAAAGGTCAAAAGATAACTGGCGGGCATAGATAGGTTTCAGAATATTGTAAACATATCGAAGAAGATGAATAGAACATTACAATTTTACCCCCAACTTAGATGATGGTGCAAAAAATACAACATTTTAAGGGTCGAACCCACGATCTGAACTTCATTATGGAAGATATTAACCAAAATCGCCAACAACAACTTCAGTTGTGATTCCCAAACACTAAAACTGAAGTGTATATTTGTTATTTTAAAATTAATCAAATTTATATTTAAAAAAACTCTAAAAAATCCTCTGATTTCTCAACGATATAATCTTCGAGTAATTGATCAATCGCTAGACTCATCTCAACCGCCCAATTAACGCCTAACGATTTCTCGGTCCTTGGTAAAAAAGTACATAACAAGTATGAAAATCAAAGACAAACATCAACAAAAAAAATTTAAACTACGAGTATTACTGAGAAACTCTGAAAAAGTGTTTTTGCTTCTGATTGATTCTTTTTTTATTTTTGTCTAAGATCAGAAGTATCCATCCAAATTTACAATAATTGTTATTAAAGCTCTTGATTATTTTTACATGATTTTTTTTTATGTCATGTTCCTTAAAATTTGAGGTTTAGAGTTTATATGAAACAAAAAATTTTAGACTTTGGTAAAGGAAGGTGAATGATATGTTGCCACAACATAAGAAAGCATCGGATAAGACAAAGTTTGAATTGGTCACACATGAAGATCGTGATGGTGAGGAAGACTAGGTTGTTTTACAATCTATATGTGTCTTTCAGACGATGTTACTCATCAGGTAATAAATTTAAAGAATTTAAGTTGTCTTGGATAAATTGCAGAAGTTGGACATGTCGAACGCACTATCTAGCAAGTTGTATTAGAAACCACGTGGAACAATTTCAATTTTGTTGATTATTCAGACCTAGTGAAGCATATCAACTCTTTAACCAGGTTATTGAGGACCTAGGATGTGTGGATGTAAAAATAAAGGATAAGAATTAAGCTACGATCGTGATTTGTTCATTTTTTTCCTCTTTTAAGTCTTTGCTTACTGCACTTACAGATAAAAAGATACAATAAGTATAGACACAATCGTGGTTGCGTTGCTCTTAGATAATAATCGACGCCAACATACCAATGTTTAGAGATCTCTCAGGGTGACAAGTTATATGTGAATAGCAACCATAAGAGGGGTTAGGACATGTACAAGTAGACATAGACATAAGACAGTTTGTTACATGGCATGGCAATATAAAGGAGGTTGCGCATAGAAGAAAACGAATGATTATGGAGACTTGTCAAACTGCAAACATGATGCAAGAAAAAAATTCAGATGGTGGAGATTCACTCATGCTATGTATTACTTTAAGAGGAAATCACAGAGATTCTTGGTTTATGGATATAAGTGCTTCATGCCATTTGACTCCGAATAAGAATTGGTTTGACACATCCAAGGGCGAAAGTTTAAGTTATGTTCGACTTACATCCAATAGGGCATCCAAAAATCGTGGGTATTGGTACGATTATGATACGTATTTATGATGTCATCATCATGTCTTTGGTGATTTAAGGCATAATTCAACAGTAAGAATGAATCTGAATTCCATGGTTTTTTTTTTTGTCAGACTATGGATACTTTGTATATAATCGGATTGAAGTATTGAATCAGGAGATGAATCTCTGAAATTATATGAATTAGGTAAAACATGGATGTTGAAACATTTTACAGTTGCAAAAACCTAAACACCTATCTTCTGGCAAGGAATATAATTGTAAGTGAAGTTGTGCATTGACTACATCAAACATTACAATTGTATGGCATATGCGGTTATGACATACTTGGGAGCAAGGTGAACCAAACTGGAAAAGAACGATATCATAAAGAGGTTAAAATGTTGCAAGATAGAGTTGTACAAGTTTTGCATGATGGTTAAGCAGAGACTAGTCATGAAAAAACAAAGGGTCTTTATTTATGTCCTATGTTGGGGGAGGGAGAGAGGGGACTAGCGAATAGTAAATTAGGAAGATGAATATAATTTGTAATTTTTATTGATAATTTTTCTAAGAGAGTATGAGTTTACTTTATGAGGCATACAATGAGGTCTTCGGAACTTCAAGAATTAGAACGATAAAGTAAGAAGTAAGCCAAAGAGGAAGGTAAAGTATCTGAGAATAATTAATGAGCTCTAAACATTTAGAAAAACACCACAACAAAAATGTTAATGAGAGAATGAACCGTAAGATTGCTGAGAAATCTCAGTGTCTAAGGTTAAATGCATAATTTTCTCAACAATTAAGGGTTAATGTAGTTAACATTGCATGCTATCTCATCAATAGATCTTCAATAGTTTCAATAAAGAGTAATGTAAAATGTAGTTAAAGAAAGGAACCAGGTATTGAGAATGACCTATCAAGCTTGAAGATATTTGGTTGTTCTACATATGAGTCGAATTTTAAGTTCGATAATCTCATCTTTCAAAGCTTTGAAAAGTATATGGAACACTTCAGGTTATAAGATCCTATAACAACAAGGAGAGCGTAAAGTAAAATATATGATGTTTGGTGAACAATACATGCCAATACAATTAAGCTTTGTTTCAAGTATATGGTCATCAGCATGCTTGTAACTAGTATAAATGATTTATCTCGACAATGTCGACATAATGAAGAAAGGATGAGTGTCATGACTTGTGTGGAGTGCAGAACGAATTGGATTAGATTGGGTTTCATTTAGGGTGGTTACTCGAGATCTCTGATAATGGGTATCTTGATTTTGTATAGATTTTGGCTTGCATGTTATTGAAACTACCGGATCTGATTTTAATTGTTAATGTTGTCTAAGATCAATGATTTTCTAATATGCCTTTAAAGTTTCTTTCAGTTTCTTCTGATCTATCTTCTTGGTTCGATTTCAGTGAGGCTATTGATTTCCTGATAATCTCTTTATGGTATGACCTTCATAGTTCTGTGTTAACCGATTCTCTGTTTTGGTTCACGTTCTAGTCTTCTCAGTTCTGATTCGGTATGGTACATTCTCGGTGTATAATTGGGCCGTGCAATCTTCGCTTCTTGTATGCGCAAAGAAGATGTGATCGAGATCTCTTTTCTCGTGGAGCAGCTTTTTAGGATTTTTCTTTCCAAGATGTGTCTGATAGTTCTTTGGGAAGTATATTATCCTTCGAGTCTTTGGGAAGTTAGTTGTGATTATCATTCATTGAGGTGCATTCGGTTCGCTATGGAATGAAGTTGGTAGAAGACTATTTATGTGTCTTCTTTACTAGTTGTGTTATGTTCTAGAGTTTTGGATTATTTCGATTCTAGGTTTGTTCAATTTAGTTTGAGATTTGTTATGTAATCTTATTAGTTTTCTCGGTAATCTTTTGGCTTAAATGTCTCCCTTTCGTTGGGCTTAAGTCTCTGGGGATCGGTTGATCTGCCAACAATGGTTTCAGGGGCATGTTTTGCATGATCGCCGTCTGTCGGCTGTTTGTACCCTATGTTTGTTCATTTTGTCTTTAATAATATTTTTCCAGTTGATAAAAAAAAAATCACTCTTTTAATTTCTCGAACTGTAAATATACAATCCAAGGGAAACCAAAAATAAAATATGGGTCATTTGGTGTGATTATATTGTGACGTTTATTCATTTGGATATATTTTGTGGATTGTGAAATCAAAATTTTTCTAAAATTTCTTCCCATTCTTTTCGTTCGATTTTTGTGGCCTTTATGTAAGCCGGTTTGGTTTAGCCCTTTCTTTGGCTTATGTATTTATGTGCATGTTTCCTCTTGTATTGGTGTTGCTAGGGATCTTACCTGGCTCGATCTAGTGGCTTCCTCAAATTTTGGGTTTGGTACTACCCAGTGTATATCCTTGTCTCTCCTCGTTTCTACATGTTGATATGATCGAGGTCTATTCAATTCAAAGGTTGATGTCTAGGTGATTCCAACGAAGTTTCTTTTCTTCGCTGTTTCCTTGAAATTCTGAATCATCGGATTTAAAGTATTAGAAACCGAAAAATACAAGTAATTATTTAATTTAAAGTTATGTTTTTGTTACTTACTATAAATACAAGATGTCTCATAAAAAATTACATGAGATGGTGAATAAAAGTTAATTTTTGTATTAAAATCTAAAGAAACAATTCACATTGAAATATTATTAAAAAAAAAAAAAACACAAACTGTGGTATTCAAGAGAAAAATAAGACATCGTTTTTTGTTTTAAAAGTTTTGATTATTTGAACAAGTTGATTTTTTTTAAGTATTTTAATCTTTTTGAACTTCGACATGAAAATAGTATGATATTTTATATTTTTGGGTAAAATGGTTTTATAAATTTATTTTCATAATTTTGTTCAAAGAAATTTCATATTTAAATCCTCACATGATATTTTTACATATAAAAGCTATCATTAACGTTGGAAAATATTAAAATAAAAAGAATAACCAATAATCGTAAAATTAAGTTATTTCATATATAACATAAAGTAAAAATAGAATTATATTTGCGCATTCTCCAACAATTTATAATACTCTAATTTCTTATAGTACTTTGCGCCTCCCAAAATATGGTATTTTAAGGGGTTGCAACAAATATGTAAATATAGTCTAGTTTAATATATATCAAATTTAATTGGTGTAACTTTGAGACGGTTGGAGATATAATCGACCAACTTATTTTTTTTTTATAAAGATTAATCGAACACCCATTACAAAACTAATCAAACATAAAGACAGAGTGAAGCACTGTGAATGCGAAAACAATATTTACTAGACCATCAGACATCATCTACTTAAAACCTCGAAAACAATCGTTACCAAACCATTGCAAAAACCTTGATCACCGGTTAGACAATCGTAACAACCAACAAGAATCACAAATGCAACATAGTGCATTTGGTGCTAAAGGCAAAAGCCGAAGGGGAGTAGTACAAATATACATACATATGAGTCTCGCTGTTCACATATACATAAAGAATATAATTATGATAGTGAATTGGTGATGCATTATATACTCTATAGATGAGGCTGCGTCGTAACGGAAGTCCGTTAAAAGTGTCACAATAAAAGCAAAATTTGAAAAGAAAAAGGACAAAAAAGTACTCTTTGCATGATAATATTTGTTAAATCTTGGGAAAGTAACATATGGGTGTAAAGTGTGGGTAAGATCGATGTCAGAAACCTAATGCAAAAGACCCACTTCTTATTGTTCGAAGGACACTTACCTGCCCCCACACTCACATGCTTTAATGCTCCCTTTGTTCAACGGAAGTAAACATAATCTAACACGACTTGCCCTCAAGCCTTACATTATCTTATATATAAATGTCTATCATAAATGGACTCAACATCCATACCAATCTAATCTAACTAACAAACAAAAAATACGTGTACATTATTTACTTTCATACAAGATATATTATAATACATGCATGCATATACGCAAAAGCAAGTCTTGAGTCCAAGCAAAGAAATTTGGATTTGTAACCACAACAAGATAAATTTTTTTTTTTTTTGTTGGTTAGTGAATTTGTTCACAAGTGGAGTGAGTCATTGTTAGATCTAGACCACCATTAGTGGTGGATCTTAGCTGAATCTTGTTGGGTTCTTATGATTAAAAATAAATCAGGAAAATAAGAAAATTGTGAATAGTTGAAGAATCGGTTCTTAATTAAGGGTCGGAAGAACTCGTAAAGATCCGGTACGTGGCCAATTCTGATTGGTCAATGACAGAATATAAAAGGCTGAAATAAAAATTCAGCTCATTTTTATCATTTCTTTTTTTTCTTTCTTCGTCTCTCTCTCTCTCTCGACGAGAATCACCGAGTAGAACCAATCGCCTATTTCGTTGCGATTTCACCCGATTCAGCATGAATCGAGTGGTTTTCGTAGGACTCGTGGAGATTCTCTCCATTCCAAGACCCGATTTGGCCGGACTCGGGCCATTTTTGAGGTTGTTGAAGAGCCGACGGTTCGGTTGTGTCTGATATCGATATCCGTGTTCGAAGACGAAGCCGGAGGGTTCCTTCTATAGCAGTAAGGAGGCGGCAAGGTCCACCGGAGACTCAATCGGCTNAATCGGCGATATAGGTTCGTCTTCTTCTCAACTCCAAATCTGTTGCATGTTGGTGGAAATTGATTGATTTGTTTGGAAGTGTTAGGGTTTGAAGTTTACGAGTCATTTGGTGTTTGCTTACGGTTTCGATTAGGGTGATTTAGGGTTTTCGATTATGAAATCGATTTAGGGTTTCTGGTTTGGCTGCTTTGGGTTTCTGATTGAGCAATTGATTTAGGGTTTCTGCCTAAGTTTGGTAGGGGTTTCTGCTTAGGAATCTTGATTTGTCTGATTTGGGTTTCGGATTAGGTTGAGTAGGGTTTTGATTGAGATAACGCTTGAGGGTCTGGTTATGTTTGTTACTGCTTTCTTTCTGAGATTCATTTGTTTAGTTATTGTAAAGCCTTCATCTGTTGTCACCTTGTATGCTGTATTGTGTCTGATGTGCCTGCTCAGGAATGTTGATGTGTATGAATTGCCATTTGGATTAGGCTGTGTAGGGTTTCTTATTTTGTGTATTTCAAGTTATGTATTGATGTTTGATCCTGGTTTTTGAGAGGTGGCAATGGGGTGGTGCAAAGAGGTTGTGCAACAAGATGCTACCATGTCTGTGTACTGCCTGTACGCCCATTAACCAAATCCAGATAAGTTCTTCTCCTACTTATCTTGTTTTTTTCTGGTTGTTTTTGAGAAGGTGTCATCTTTTATTTGAAATTGGCATCTTTGATTAGCAAAGAATAGTAATTGAGTGGTCTTCT
This sequence comes from Odontarrhena argentea, assembly GCA_900406245.1. Taxonomy (NCBI): domain Eukaryota; kingdom Viridiplantae; phylum Streptophyta; class Magnoliopsida; order Brassicales; family Brassicaceae; genus Odontarrhena; species Odontarrhena argentea. Next base: position 1,016 of record OVAF01002088.1, on the reverse strand, counting down.
CCAAGAGATATACTAAAACATGTATCTTTCTTCTGAAACCACTCAAACAAATTAAAAATTTTAGTCAATTCAATCTGTTCAATAAGAACAGAACTTTAAAAACTTTAAAGAACCAAAAAACTAATAAAATCTGAACATAAGCTTTCTGTAATTAGTGAATGGGTGTTGAAAACTTTTACAATGCATTTGAAATAATTCAAACAACCAAAAACTCATAACACATGACATTCTGTGATTTTGAAATAGTATAAGAACACGTTTATGAAAAGTTTTTCTTCTCAAACCACTCAAAGACTTTATTACAAAGCTGTGTTCTGAAACCACTCTAGTAAATGCATTTTGTTGCATACAAAATGCATTATACAAAACTTCAGAGGAAAAACTTGAATTCTCAGCTGTCTGTCATAAATGGAAGTAGGTTGGAAACATTTTCTCCTAAAACTCATTAAATGTTGAGCACTTTTTCCCAACAAGAATGTAATCAGATACTACAAGTGGGACTGAACAGTTACACAACATAAACCAAACTGTTCCAACTTAGTTAGTCAGATGTATCTAGTAACTAGAAACTTATAATTAATTAAAAACCATGTAGAATTTATCAAGTCAGTCATTATTAGATGTCTAATCTCAAAGATACAATGTTGAAGTGTATCTTTCTAAACTTTATTAACCTACAGCTCAACCTGATTAGTATTTAACAGACATCAGAAAATTAAACAGCTTCACACAAAGATCTCTTTCTCTCAAACACCATTTGGAAGTAATGAGTTATCCAGATCCTTACCATTTTGGTTCTAGCTTTACAGGCCTTTTGAATTCTCAAAACACTTCTAACATTCCTGAACCTCTTACTGGTTTCACCAATTCTCAGCCTTTCCATTCTGAGCCATTTCCTTCTCAGCCTTTCCAGTCTGAGCCATTTCCTTCTCAGCCTTCCCATTCTCAGCCACTTCCTCCTCAGCCTGTTCTGGTCAGTTCCCCAGCTCCCTCTGAGGACTGTTATGAGATTTCTG
>OVAF01002086.1:0-17529 GCA_900406245.1 Odontarrhena argentea | reverse complement strand
GTGTTAATGTCTTCAATTGGAAATCCTCTCATTGACCCGGGCTTGAACGTGCTCTTGTACATCCTTGGGCAAATTTTTCCGCAACCAGCTCATCCCGGAATTCCTTTCTCAAACACGGGATTGCTTCAAAGGCAAGAAGCTACAAAAGAAACATAAAACAACTTCAATATGCTATGTTTCCAACAAATGCAACCATAAGAAACAAAAACTCAATTTCACACACCTCCAGTGGGAGAGATGGAGCTAGTGAATCTAGCATTACGGTTTGCAATTCCATCATTAAAGACCCTTGTTGGGGTATAAAATCCCCCATCGTTGAAAGTCAACGGTCAACGGTCAACGGTCAACGGACAAAAGTCAACGATGACTCAGCTTACAGGATAACGATTAAGTAAGAAACTGAAGACCTGTCTCTCTGAAATTCACTAAAGTCAGGAAGACTGGAAGGCGTCTAGCTTTCCAGAAACACCACAAAGTCACAGGAACCCTCGGTTTGAGGACAAAAGCCTTGATACCGAGGGCTTACTGATGAATCTTGAAACCGATGGCTATTGCTAGCTTTGGAGCCGATGGCTTTCATCAAGCCTAAGGCCGATGGCTAGCAAGGGAGCCTTGTAGCCGATAGCTTTCACCCAGCATGAGGCCGACGGCCATCAAGGGAGCTTGAGGCCGATGGCTTTGGCCGAGACATGAGGCCGATAGCTACCAAACAATCTTGAGGCCGATCACTTGACTTGATGCCGAGAGGATCTTCACCGTAACTTAAGACCGATGGCTGCTCTCCGAGTGTCGAAGCCGGTCACTTGTCTTGAGGCCGATGGGTGACCTTCGAGCCTTGAGGCCGATGGGTCACTTTCAGGGGTTTTGAGCCGATGGCTCTTTGTCTCTTCATCTCTGGAAGCTACTCCTTGAAGACTACGAGGACTCAAGTCCTTAACTAAGCGACGAGAGCACAAGATCTTAACAAGACGACGAGTCTATCATTCTAAGAACTTACCTGAACTCACCAGCTCGAACACTTAAACATTTTCTCCTGGACTAAGAAGTCAAGAGGGATGTTGACGCCTTCGCTACGGCCCGTGGATCAAGCCCATCTGAACGGAAACATCGACGATGCCCATCATGCCGACTTAGCTTCGGGAGAAGATTCTGAAACCTTCCAGCGAATATACGCTACTGAGCAAACTTTCCTTTTTTCTTAGATTCTCCTTTATTTTAGGCCGACTTAAGGCTCTTGTACTCTTGTATAAATAGCCCCTCAATTCGTCAGAATTGGGGGACAGAAAAATCTTTACTCACAGACTCCCGGCAACTTTGCTGACGAATAAAGCTCTGACTTTCAACCCTTTTTTCTTTTGAGTTTTTCCCGCGAAAGTTGACGAATCCCTTAAGAAACCCTACAAATTCTTGATTGCGGATTTTGACATCCACAACCCTCATCAATCGATCAATTTCTTTCATGCTATCCAAAAAAGTGAATCTACCCCATGAGAAAGTTATACAAGCATCGAGCTCACTTGAGATAGTCTTTAAAAATGGATCAATAGCAGAAGCTTGCTTCCCGGTCTTATCACTTCCTTTAATCACCATGCATAAGAAATAGAGTACATCCATTTTAAGCCGATCCTTTGTAGGCTTCTTCATCGACACAAACTTCTTTTCCACCAATTCTTGAGTCACTTTTTTTTCTTTGCCGAAATGCTTATCCGTGAAAGCCAAACTTCCAATCTCTTTGTGCTTCTTCGGATAGGGATGATAGTGGAAACCCGAAATAAGGCAATGCTCTCTCATCGAATAACGGAGTGGTACTCCATTAACAACAAACCACACCTCCTTCTTCTTTTGTGTATGAACCATTCGAACAAGTAACATCCACATACCCATGGCCTTGTGATTTGGATCCCTCGCCATATTAAAGAAGTGAGCAAGTTGCGGGTGAGAGTAGAACCATTCCTTCTCGTTCGCGTCGAGAACTTCCTCTATGGTTTCCACCGCTTTTGCAAAGTAACACCTAGTAGCAATCTTTATCGTCTTTCCATAATTCGATTCGTGTACGTAGAATTCCATATGTGGTATTACACCCATTTGCACCTACATTTCAATCAATTAAACACAATTCGGACCACAATTCACATACAATTCATATCCAATATACAATTTCACATTCCATTCGGTGTATACTCAAGAATTCTTACATTTTGATTTCGGCTCGAGGATGGAACGGCCTCAGATGCTACTCTCCGGTTCGTTTGGTCTTTGATGTTTTCATCACTCTCCGTTTCGGAATCTTCCTCTCCGTCGACGTTGTAGTGGAGCGCTTTTGCGTGGTGGCTCCACATCAATTCCGTCGACGTTGGAACAGTCACGAGAACCATCATCCTCTCCTTCTGGGTCATCGGGCGGCGGGTGGTGGCGGTGGAGGGTTGTCCTCGTTACGGAGTCATGGAGGACTCGGTTCACGGGCTCCCTTTACGTCTCGTCTGGGTCCTTTCATACTCATTCTCGCCATTATTGAGGAGAATTCCGATTGATTGAGTGGTTCGATTGAGTAATTGCTGTTGAATTTCTCTGGGTAATATCGTGGTGATACTGAGTTGGTTTGGAGAGGAACGAGGGAACGAGAGGGATCGATGATGGTGGTTTTTGCTCAAATTGGGGGAAAAATTAGGGCTTTTATCGATTGGAATTCGGGTTTATTCGATTAGAATGAATGGTTTAGGGGAGACGATCGGTTATGGGATTTGGTTATTTATTACCCGAGCTTTCCTGATTGAATGAATGGTTTTCCTGATTGAATCACGTAAATAACCAAAACTTTCTGGTTCAAGTGTAATAGGTTATATTTTTTGTTTTCTTTTCATTTATTTAATCCATCTGATAAAGGAGAGCAATATATGGGAACATTTTTAGTCAATCATTCAGTCGGTTTTGAGCCATTCCTCCCCTTTGATGTTTAAAGGTCTTCACATCTACTCTTTTGTCTTTCTGTGGCTGTGAAGTCTTTTGATGTTAAATTTTCACATCAAAATTATATGTAGTTTTATGCGTTTGCTTTAATTTGGTTGCCTATGATGTTGTCTCCTTTCTACAAACACGGCTATAAAGCTAGCCGTCATCTGCAACAGAGAAGAAAAAGGAAGTTAAGTTAATCAACTAACAAAAGACAAGACAGAGGGTTTATAAAATTCATGTTCACAGGAGTAAGAAAAGAAAAACAAATCGATGGAGAGCCACTAGGGAGCCTTGACAATCGAAAAAGCTTTTTCCATTAGAAGATGGAAGAGAGACCAAACGAAGAAAGTTGATGAAAGATATGGAGCTCTGTCGAGACACTGGGGATCGCTTATTAGGTCAAGAAATTTTGGAGAAAGACATATGGCTTATGAGAAGAAAACCATAGACCCTAAACTTGTTTTCCTTGATGGTGCAAATAGATTAATCCGTTTGCGGAAAATGGCCTTAGGCACATCATCTGCCTCTCAAGAAGATCATAAGTTTTTCGCATTTCAAGTATTTAAAGGGTTTCTTGAGATTTCTGAGTGCTTTGATGATCTTGTTTGCGTCTATGGCTTGAATATACAGGTGCTAGTGATCAATCTGGCCAGGACAGTGGTGACAGCACTCCCCCTAGCGAAGATTCAGCAACTTCACATAGACCATCCGGACCCGGCGCTGGATGCGCAGCCAATTCAAGATCCTGATGTTTTTCGTGCTCCAATCGTATCATTTACTCGGTTTGGATTTGGAAAAGACAGCATTACCAAACGATGTAAGCTAGTATGGCTATATAACAATTATCCTACTACTAGTACTAGTTTGCTTTCCGAGAAAAAGGTAAGATGCGAGGTTTTGGATTTAGAGGAAAGAAAATGGAGATTCGTGAACACTACTCCTCTTGATCATCATCACATATTTTATAATCAGAGGCCTGCGTTTGCAAACGGATCTCTACTGGCTCACGGAACCTCAAGGAGGATATCCATCTACACAAACCAAACTCATTGTTTTTTTATATCCATACGGAGATCTTTCAACTCATCCCAACTCCACCTTTTGTTACTCGTGATGCCTCTCCCAACGACATTGGCATATGCAGTCTTGATGGTCGTCTCTGCATTTTGGAGTTGAAGGCAGAATGTGAGCAAGATTTTTGGTGGAGGGTTGAACAAAAGTCAACTTGGGAGAAATTCTTTTCCTTTGACTTGCTTTCTACTTCTACTTGGTTTGGTGGTATTACTTCGCAGCCTCTCGTACCTTTGGCCATCTCCAGGGACAACAATAAGGTCATTTTCTCCCTTAGTTATCAAAATAACCTTGTCGCCCTCCCTCTTGATCCTCACTCGAAAGTTTATCATTTTTATTACTCTGGTTACTATGGCTTAGATGTTCCCTGTTTTCCAAGTTTATCTCACTTTCTCTGAAACTTTAGCGAGTTTGTCACGCAAAAATTTTATCATATGTATTATTCTGGCTTCTATGGCTTAGTTGTTCCTTCTTTCCTAAGTTTATTACACTTTCCCTGAAACTTTGGCCAGTTTGCCACTCAAAAGTTTATGGAAAAACATACGATTTCTACAACAAGATTACAAGCCGGCCAATTTCAGGGGTCATATTATTCTGGTTGATATGGCTTAGCTTACTTATTTCAACAGTACAAAATTGTCAACATAGTCACATTTTATTTTTTTTTCTAGCTATGAGTAGTAGGTATAAGTTGATAAGTTTACTATTGCACGAATTTGTTTGTAAACTAGGTCGTCGCAACAAATGTCCTTTTGTAGTAAAAGTTGATCCAAACATTGTGCTTTCAAATTAATGAAAATTTGTACTTTTTATTCAATGACAGATTATTATAATTCGTTGCTACAAAGATATGTTAGTTATTTGGATACATCCATGATTACTGATAGTGTTTCTAGATAAGAAATAGTTTTTATGTATGTTTATGTACAATTGTGAGGTACCTTGTTGGTGGTCTCACATTTATTCTGAGAATTCTATATAATTAAGGACGAAATAATTGGTAGTATTAAGGAAATAATTCGTAATGAATAATTAATGAAATGATTGGAAGTATTAAGAAAGGAAATGATTGGCAATTAATAAATTAATGAAATAATTGGAAGTATTAATGAAATAATTGGTAAAATAATAATTAAAAATGCTAGTTTTTAATCTTTATATTTTGTGTGAAACATTGATACAAAATCCTACCAATAAAATCAATATTGATGTTTTTTTACTCCCTCTGTTTTTTAAAGATGGATGTTTGAGATTTTCACTCATATTCAGAAACATTAAATGTTTACTTTCTTTCGATTATTTTTATTGGTTACTATTATATTCATAGAAAATTCTACCAATAAAATCAATATCACTTTAACTTTTTGCTTAGGAACTTGTGATTAGTTAACTTTATAACAAAAATATATTAATTAAAAGGTAGAACATCAATCTTTTAGAAACAATAAAAATAAACTAAAACATCAATCTATTAAAAAAGGAGAGAGTATTAGTTTAGTATATTAATTGCATCTGCAATTTCCAAGAATGTGTCAAACGATGTGTCAAACAAAACTCGCTTTTGTTTTCAATATTGTTTCAGCAATTCATATAGGAAACTGGTTACTCGAAAATAGGTTTGTGAGTAGATGTTTTACAAAGGCGAGTATATGTGTGATTAATCTAGAGAGATGTGTCAAAGGAACTAGAAGATTAGAGAGACATTCGAGAACAGAGCTATGTAGGACTTTCATGTTTAGGGAATTGTTTGAGAGTAGTAGCTTCAGGTTTGTTAGAGCTTCATCGCTCGTAGACCAATCAAATGATCTGGTGATGGCAGATTTCTGCAGATAAATTGTGAGCACAATCTGGTACTATCATGAAGGTTGCGCTGTAGGAAAAGTAATGGAATATGATCTCAAAGTCAGTGGTATCAATTCTCTCAAAATATGATTCCTTGACCTCAACACAGATGAACAAGTAGCTTTTATTTGTTCAAAGCTTGATCTTAACTTAATAAAGCTTTTTTCTACCATGACTCACTATATATTGCAGGGCATGTTCAAGGAATTGATTACGTGGAAAGATGATGTAGAATAGAAGTTGGTAGGAGTTCAAACTTGATGAAAAATCTGCAAGGAGATGGGAGCACTTCATTCAATCCAGCTGGGAAAGTTGGGAAAATATATTGCAGACTGTTTTTGGGTCAGAGGGTTGTTCACTTTTGTTTTGTCTTCTCAGACGAGTGAGGAAAGGAGATTCATATTTATCATACCTTCTTCAAATTCTAATAGCTTCCTTTGTTCGTTGTCTCCACTAGACCAAACTTGCAGACAAGCAAGCAGTCCTTGAGAAGATGCAATGGGAATAAAAGACAACCGGAACCAAAAAGGCAGTCAAGCTTGAAGAACAACTAGGTGTCGTTGAAGGAGAAATCACTAAAGGTCCAAAAAAACGAATCTCTGCTTATAAGGTTCTTCCCTTTGTGATTTGAAAGAAATCAAACTGCTGTATGTCTAGGCCTTAGAATCACACAGTGTTTTTTCAAGTCTTTATCATTTCTACATTTATTTTACTTTATTTTATTATGTGTGTATTATTGTCTCTACCCTAAAATTCTAAACCAACACAAACTTTTTTCTTCATTTCATTCCACAAAGTCATACAATAAAAAATAATCCCCACACCGGGTGCAGAGGAAAATCTAGTTATAACATACTGTTTAAAACATATAAATAATCATAAGGTATATTGTATAGTTTAATGTCAGATGAATGATACATATTGTGAAATTTAAAATTTTCTACATAAATAAATATAAAATAATTATTAATGTTAACAAATATGGAAATAACAATAAATGGAAAAGAAAACAATAAAATCAGAATTATTTATGAAAATTAAATCTCTGCATAAATATTGTGCCAATGAAAAGGGCTCAAAAGTCCACGTCACGTTTTTTTTCATCATGTCACAATTACACGTCAGCATTTCTCCAAAAAGTTATTTCCTAAAAAATGATATGGTATAAAGAAACATTTCAAACAGATTTTGGGCATAAGTCAAACCTAAGAGCATCTCCAACAGTGAGACTTTGATGAGTCTTATAACAAATATAAAAAATTTAGAAGAGATATAATATTATGGATCTTCTATAACATTAAAAACTCAACTCTAAAGTCTTTACATAGAAATACTTTAGAACTAGTCTTTAAAGTTTTAAGAGACCAATAATTTTTTATTAATATTTCTCTCTTCTAAATTTTTTTATATTCCCTTCGCCTTGGTTTCCGAACCGCTTTAAGTTTTCTTAAAATATTGTTGCCAAAAAAAGAAAAAATAAATAATTTTTTTATATTTGTTTTGATCAAAATCTCAGTGTTGGAGATGCTCTAAGCCAGCTTAGGCTAATTTTGTAATAAATTATCAGCTTGATTTACCGACCTTTTGAAATGCGAACGATCGACTATATACTTATTCTAGACTGTAACGGATAAAACGCACAAGAAAAATCTAATTATTCCATAAAATACAAAAGGAGAAGTCAACTAGTTAGGCATAAGATCACATGCATTAACATTTAAGACAGACATATCAAACATTTCCAATCAAATCCTGAAATAAATTAGCAACCCTACTCACCCACCAAAGCAGCCCATCACTAATACTATTCTCAAATCTATAATAAACCAATAAGCTGCTTGCTCTTAAAAAGAAACTCGCTTATGTGAGTGGACGTCGACGTAACACGAAACAAGTCACATTTATGGTGGGATCCATATTACCCTCCATACACAATTTCATACTATAATCTCTATATAATATGAGATTAAGCCACAAATCACAAATCACAAACCCAATACCATTAAATTTACAAGAGAGCAAAATGGGTGGTTCATACGAAGAATCTGGATCATTGCTTCCGCAAGATCTTAAGGTAACGATCAAAGAATCATCACTCCTTGTCCCATCTGAAGAAAGCCACAAGATAAGAAAAGCAATGTTCCTGTCCAACGTCGACCAAGTTCTCAACTTTGACGTCCAAACGGTGCATTTCTTCCGACCAAACAAGGAGTTCCCACCGGAGATTGTGACGGAGAAGCTGAGAAAGGCGTTGGTGAGAGCCATGGACGATGACTACGAGTTCTTGGCCGGGAGACTTCGCCTGAACCCTACCTCTGGACGGCTTGAGGTAGACTGTAACGGGGAGGGAGCTGGTTTTGTGACGGCGACGAGTGAGTTCACGTTGGAGGAACTTGGAGATCTCATCTATCCAAATCAGGCTTTTGCTCAATTGGTTGCAAGTCAGCTTGATCAGAGCTTGCCTAAACATGATCAACCCTTGTGTGTTTTTCAGGTAAACTATATTCTTTTTTTTTTCTTTTTTTTTTTTTACTTACTTCAATCTTGTAGAGTAACAAATGACAAGTTTCTTTCATGATAACCATCATGGACCACAATTTGGCCATACGTTAGAATTTTTAGTTTTTTGAAAATAATCGAGCTTTAGATATTCCCAAGATTAAACCATTAATGAAATATACACCTGCAATTTGGCACATGATCTCTTAATTAGTCATCAAAATACAGAAATATATACATGCATTTAGATTAATTAATGACTGAATGGTATGTTGGATACTAATTTTCTCAACATATATTTTAAAAAATCAATATCTATAATTTTATATAATTACAAAAATTAGTAGTAAAAATAATTATGTACACATTTGGTGAAGTTCCCTAGTAAGGTAGGCTAGAACAGTATTGTATGAAATACATAATTTGGTAAATGGCAGTATGGTCATGGATTCTAATTGTTTGTTTTTTGAACCATAGTCGACAAATATATCAACTCAAAAGACTTGTAACATATTGTGTCTGCTTAAATATAACGTAACATGTGGCATCTATATACACACTGGGACATGTTCTAGTTTTCCGCCTGCAGACAGATATTATGCCAAATAAAGTCTGCAATTCTTCCATTTCTGACACATTATATTTTTGCTTGTTTTTTTTAAAAAGAAATTTTTTAAAAAATTTCTTAAACTAGGTACACATATACGAAAACGTTTTCAACTAAAATTGCAAATAGACGATTTTACAAATTATTATATAGAACTAAAGAAGCAATTAATTAAAGATTAATTTAGCTGTTAATTAGTATTTATTATTGAATAAAGTTCAGATATGATTGCAATATATATAAATCTGCTTTATGCAGCGTGAAGTTAAAATGCTGGTTTTGTTCGTTCGAAGAAAAAAAAAAAAAAAAATGCTGGTTTTGTTGGTTGCCATTTATTGAAAGCCAACCAAACTTAAAGCCATCTAAATTAATGTGACATTCAACTGCCCCAATAATTGTATGAAATTTACCCTTTATCATATTTACTCGATATCTAAAGGACACCTAGTCACTTTATCATATTTACTCGATATCTAAAGGACACCTAGTCATGTGTACGCACTTCCACATTTAATTTCAGTACTAGACTAATATTACTCTGTCTGGTATAAATATATATAATCCTACGAGGATTATAATGCATATATATTCCTCTCTGGACGTAAGTAGAGGTACTACTACTACAAGTGTAGTAATATAACTGTAGGACATATATGTCGGATGTTAATATGATTGTGTTGGCAGATAACGTCCTTCAAGTGCGGTGGATTTGCAATGGGAATCTCAACAAATCATACGACCTTCGATGGCATAAGTTTCAAAACCTTCCTCGAAAACTTAGCCTCTCTGCTCCACGAGAAGCCCTTATCAGCACCTCCCTGCAATGACCGTACCCTTCTCAAAGCTCGTACCCCGCCGCGTGTCACATTCCCTCACCACGAGCTTGTCCAGTTCCAAGACTCCGATACAACTGTATTCCAAGCCACTTCAGAGCACCTTGACTTTAACATCTTCAAGCTATCTTCTCAACAAATCCAGAAGCTCAAGGACAAAGCCTTGGAGAGTAATACTAGTGGTTGCGTTCGTGTGACGGGTTTCAACGTTGTCACTGCTCTTGTCTGGAGGTGCAAGGCACTCTCATTCGCGCAAGAAGAAGAAGAAGAAGAAGATCTTGAAAAGGAATCAACCATCCTTTACGCGGTGGACATTAGAAGGAGGCTGAATCCTCAGCTTCCCTCTTCCTACACGGGGAATGCGGTTTTAACCGCGTATGCAAAGGCGAAACGCAAGGCATTGCTACAAGAGCCGTTTGGGAGGATCGTGGAAATGGTGGGAGAAGGGGCGATGAGGGTTACCGATGAGTATGCGCGGTCGGCTATAGACTGGGGAGAGCTGTACAAAGGGTTTCCTCATGGGGAAGTTTTGGTTTCTTCCTGGTGGAAACTCGGGTTTGAGGAGGTTCAGTATCCTTGGGGAAAGCCTAAGTATAGTTGTCCCGTTGTGTATCACCGCAAAGACATCATTTTGCTGTTTCCGGACATCGATGCAGATAGCAAAGGTGTTTATGTCTTGGCTGCTTTGCCTTCTAAGGAGATGGCCAAGTTTCAGCATTGGTTTCAACACACTCTTTCTTGATTTATATTTCCTTTTGGTTGGATATATCAAATATGGTTTTAAGTTTGGGTTTTCTAGTTTTATAAAACTATAGTACTATACTATGTTTCATATGAAACGTATTCTATAGTTTTATTATTAGCTTGGTTTGGTTTGATGATATTTCTATTCGGTTTTACATTAAAAAAAAAAAAATCTGTCGGTTTTACATAAATAAATGGTTATTTAGTAACTTTTTAATTTTATATATGTGTATTTAAAAAGTATAGTGGGTTTTGGTTTCTTCGTTTGATTTCATTATGAGATAATAATAAGTCCAATCAAAATATAAACACTTCTATTTTTTTCATATTGGTTTGGACAGGTTATTGGTACTGTGCTTTTAAAGATTTTGAGAATTTAAAGAATGAATTGTTGTTCAGTAATATATTTTTATAATTTTTATAAAATTTTGTGTTGTTGTGTGATAATATTAGAATTTTTGTTTTATTGGTACGATGATTTTACTATTTGAATGAAAATACTATGTTATTGGTGTGATGATGTGTAATATTAGGTATTCAATAATTTTCACTTAATTGGATCATATTTTAGTGTTCTAGGTATGATGCTTCTTTGCATTTTTTTTCTCACAATCACAACTTTCAAAATCTCATAATTATTTTAGTATCTTAACCCTCATAACCTTCAATATCATAAAAAAATATTAGCATATTCTCTTTGTTGGGATTCAATAACTCTTACATGATCAATTATTTTTAAAATACCATTTTTTCTGTACCCCTTTCACAACCATCATTCTTTGGTCCATTTTTATAAATATACCAATTTTTAACAATATAAATTGGGAAAATTGCCAAAAAATACCCAAACTATTTGTTTGGGTATTTTTTGGCAATTTTCCCAATATAAATTACAAAATTTAATATTTTAAAAAATCTATAATGTTTTATAGGGTTTAGGGTTTTAACCGTAAACCCTAAATTCCTAAACCATAAAAAGGTTTTAGCTTCTAATTTGGTGTTATTAGAATTATTTTAAATATTTGGCTTTTAAGGATGCTAGAGTGTTTTAGATGATGTTTTTGGTTAAAAATACAAATACTCAAATATGTGGTTTTAGGTGAAATTTGATATGGTTGTTTTGGGAAAAATCGTTTACTAGACCAATCTAAGGTTGTTTTTCAGATCTCCTTCGCCTGGCTCCGGATCGGTTGCCGGTGGCTCTCACAGCACCGGAACCGGTCCTCTTAGTCCTTGTGTTTTCTCTTCCTGAGTTTTCTCTGTAGCTTTTGTGTCCTTGCCTCCGGCGTGGTGTTTCTTCTAGGGTCTAGGATGCTTTTGTCTCTCTGAGGTTCGATTTGAAGAAGAAGATGGCCGGTCCTTTGTGGTTTACGGAGTTGTTTCGGCAACATACACCGTCGTTTAGGTGGTCTAATTTGTTTTCTCCTTCAGCTCTAGCCCCTCTCGACTTCTTCTCAGGCCTTGTCTCGTCTTCATCCTCCGTCGTTGTATCCGTCTTTCCCCTTCGGTTTGTTTGGTTTGTGTGGCTGCAGTGGTTTAGTGGTGAAGTATTTTCGGGATCTCCACCTCGCTTGTTGGTTTTCAAGGATGGGGATTCTCTTTTCTTTCCAGTAGCTTCTTCTTAGTCTGGGTTTAAAGTCGCAGGTTTGTCTCTCTCTGGTTCCTGGCTATGTTGTTGGTTGATGGGGGTTTGCTTCTCTTGCCGGTTTCGTTTTATTGCTGCTCACGTTGTTGCGTGGTTGTATCCTTGGTGAGATTTACTCGCTCCTTGTTTCTACGTGAGGCTTGTTCGAAGTCTGCTCTTTTCATGGGTTACTTGTCATATCTTGCTCTGTCTCCGTGGTTATAGATCAGTATATTTGGGTCTGTTTCTTTGGAGAAGTAACTTTGGTCATCTTTGGGAGGTAGGTTTAATTCACATAGGAGGTGTCGCTTGGTTCCACTGTCGCTTTCTTCCATGCTCCTGCAATAGCTAAGATTTTTTTAGGATGTGCATGTGTTGTTTATATCTTTGGTCTAAGTGTTAGCTTTTGGTTCGATTTGGTTTTTCCCTTTGTGTTGTGGAATGATTATCCTACTAGTTTCCTTTGTTTGGGCAATGTGTTCTACCTTATAATCCTTTGGTTTGAAATAAAAGTTTAGATGGAAAAAAAAAAGGTGAAATTTGATATGATTCCATTAAATTTTTCGAAATCATCAAAACTCTCGAAAAACTCATTAATCTTAAATCATTCAAAACTAATGGTTGAATAGACCCCTAGATTTGTTAGATCTACAAACTTTATATAATTAAAAAGGAAACAAAAAAAAAAACTAGAATAACACGTAATTTTGTGAAATTTATTGTTTTGGCGGGTGAATGTTAAGGAGTAAGGACAAGTAGTATTTTATAAATGGTCAGCATATCCTTCTTTCAATGGTTAAAACTAAAGTAATTACGAAAAATATCGCTAATGCTTTTTAATAAACAGATCGAGAGTAATTATCATTACGAAAATACCAATAAAGACACCGTGACGGCAAACTTATTAAATCATGGCAGATTTGTTTAGCACGTGATAGATTTGTTTAGTATGAGAAGTATATAGAAAAATCAAAACGTTGTATAGAGAGAGTAAAAGATATATATTACAATCGCAAATCACCGAAGTTTGAAGGGTTAGAATGGAAAATAAGTAGAAATAGATTTATAGTTTTAAAGGCTGTGCATAGACTTTTACCTGAACAAACATATCAGGTTGCTTCTCCTTAACCAATTATCATTCCCTCATCTAAAACACTTTTCCGACATTAAGCATCATACATTTTGTACCCAAAAAAAAAGCAAAAAGATAAGATGTAGCCAAGTTGAGGGATGAAACCAGAACAAGAAAAATGGAAACTTTATGAGTAGACTTAGGCATTCTCATTGTTCAATCTCTCTGCCTCTTCAACCATGGGTTGCTTTGCGGATGGAGGCAAACAACGTTTTGAGAAGAACGTAGATATCGTCTTTGGCCTCTTACCATCTTTATCTGGTGATGGGGATGGTGATAATCCAAGCTTTGTCAAGACTTCTTTCTTTACCTATTCATTACAATAAAACACATACTAATAAGCAATTCTGTCTCTCAAGTAAGAAACTCAACAAGTTGGTAAGAGAATATCTAGGCATAAAGTAGAACTAACCTGCCAACGGCTATCCTCAAAATCTGATATTTCACGCACTTTTTGTTTTAGCTTGGTCTTTGGAACATCAGGGAACTTCTGCTGCAATGTTTCAACCACCCTATTCATACCTTGCGAGCATGACTGAATAGTTGACACCTAGAAGTAAAATTACAGTTAGAGCTTACGTATCAATATATAAAAAATGTTTCTTTTTGGAGCAAGCTAGAGAAATCCACTCACAACTGTAAGTAACTCTGAGTCTGGTATGGATCTTGCTCTTGAAGCTGGTGGAGGAGTGGTCTGACTACAACCGGCTTCCTGATCCTCATCTGGCATGTCACTGATCGATATCTCAATGAGAGAAGACTCAGTGAATGCTCGCACCACGAGAGCTCGTAGAGATATCTGCTCCACTTTGTGTGTCCCATCTAGATCTTTAGCAGCTAAGAGAGGGACCTTCTCATGCATTAGGTTACATATTATCAGTGGCTGCGTTTTCGTCAGAGCTTGCTCAGTCAAAGTTTGCAGATGTTTTTGTTGCTGAAGTAAAATGCGAAACTCTTGACTCTCTTGATCTTGCTTAGATTTCGGCGAACTTGCATCCTGTTCAGACGGATCAATGTCCATTCTGTCCACTTGGACCCCCTGGAAGAATCAATCACAAATTTACCATTAGGCAACTTTTTCACTTCAGCAAATCCACTTCTTATAAAATGCATAGCTGCATCTACTAAATAAACCGCTTCACAGATGAAAACTAGGCATCAATTGCAAAAATGAAGGAGGATTACAAGCTGTAATCTGATCAATAGTTTGAATACTCCAAATAAAAGAAAATTAGCTTTTATTAGATTCCTAGATTGTCAACTTAGATTTAATAGAATCTATTACGAGTTATTTTAAATTGCTTTTCGTACCTCATCTTCAGAGAGATATCCATCCGGCACCATAAAGTCATCTTCACTATCATCTTCCTCGCCAGGTTTTGAACATCCTTCTTCCAAGCATTCCTCTTCCTCGTTCTCACAATCTGAAAGGCTTTCACCAGCTTCTTCCTGAGAATAAGAAGCACACTTTTACCAATGAACTCTTTTCGAGTTTTTGGGTTGTAACAACATGATTTCTCATATAGCAAATATAAACTCTAGCCTAAAGTCAGTTAAATTACCTCTTCCCATTCTTCGTCACTATCAACATCATAATCAATTTCCGGATCCTTTTTCAGAGGATGACGTGGCCCTACAACTTGACTGTAATGTTGAACACAAGAACTCTCAGTAGTCAGTACCATTTTAAGCAATTTAGAGAGTGAGCACTGGTTATCTTCCTTATCAGATTAATGGCCATATGTATATCAAAATATGAAATGGTGTTGTTGCAGGTCTATTAGAACCAATGCTACGCCCAATTATTAGTAATTGATTACATATTACCTACAATGATTCTTTAACCAGCTTAAATTTAACATATATAACAAAGACAATGCCTAGTTTGAAGAATCAGTCTCTAATACGGAGCATAAAGAGTAAAGCATCAAATAAGTATTTTTTTTAGCAGACATTGTATATCATGATTTATGAGAAACCATGAAAAAGGGTAATCAAATAAGTAGCTGACAAGAACTTGATAACTTTTGTACAGAGATGTTGTGCAACAGAGCTAATATGTAAAAGCAGTAGCAAACCAACTCGCAAATACTTTTAGCTGCCTAAAACTAACCAATGATCCATACTATCTTAGCTTACTGCTGAAAATGAAGGTTTTTCGGAATGAGTACTAACCTTTGGCTAGGCCAGATACCATAAAAGCCTGGTCTGCAGCTTTTATCAAACTGTAACAACTGCTTGGTCCTCCTAGACTTTTTAAGATCAGTTGACAGAGACTCACCCTGCCTAATGCAAGATACACCACCCAAGTTTTTCTCTTCACATCCATCTCCTTGTTTCTCCATGTTAGGTTCACAGTCAAATGTTGTATCCCTATTTGTAGATAGTTTTAGTTTTGGAAACAGCTCAACCTTAGGCAGCCTACGCATCCCCCAATGCTTTTTCAAACTCGAGACAGAATGACCCAACTGGCGCCAGGAAGCAAAGTGTGCCCTACAAAGAAATACAAATCAGATCAAAATTCTCAAATCGACTCCTTAACAGATCAATCATCAAGGAAAATGACTGTCATACCTGCGGATATCATCAACTGTAGCTTCACAAGTTGTTGAAAACGCACTGTCAATGGCCTGAATAACTGTTCCACTTTCATTCTCTTGTTTTGTACTTGACGGATCCTGAGGTATTATCACTTCACCAGAAGGAGGTTTCGGTTGGGTCGATGAACTCTCTTTGTTTCTTTTAAGAAACCTCTCCATAATGGAAGCCTGTTTCTGTACTTGAAGTTGTTTCTTTAGCTCGGCTTGTTCCTTCTCTCTACGTCTCTGCTCCCTCTCTGACTCATCTTGCTGCTTCTTTATCCGTTTTCTCGACTCAGATTCTTCCTTTTCTTTGTTATTTTCGTCAATAAGTGCCTTGTGCATCAGTTTCTGCTCTTTTTCCTGAAAACAACGGACAATTGCTCAATAAGAAGTCCGAACTAAAAAGCAAATAGCCAATCCAGATGAAGGAGCTTACATATTGCCTCTTCTTTTCCTTCTCAGCTTCAGATTTAGTTTTCTCCAACTGTTTAAGAAGCTGTTTCTCCTCTCGCTTGGCGTCTCTCTCAGCCCTTAAAAAAGATGACAGACAACAAGTCAGTAAGAAATCTAACAAGAGAAACAGAAATAGCAAGGGGCATGGTTAATTACATCTCTGTGCTGTTCTTGTGCAACATGTTATCCATGAAAGACCGAATATCCACCTCGCCCAATACTTTACCAAGCTTTTCAGCAGCTTTGGTGAGATCAGATTTGTACGACTTTTTAGTTTCTGGTCTTTGTAACGCATCTAACATAACTGAAATACGAGAAAAGCATAAGCTCTCCATATCAATAAAAACAAAGGATGAGTGAAATCATTTACCAGAAAGAGCTGTAATCCTTTCATGGATCTTCTTGCGACAAGTCCGGCGAACTTTGAGCAGCCCACGAACAGATTTGGGGAGCATTTTGAGTTCTCTAGTCTGAGATATGAAACCAACATCAATAAAAGGATTTGTAATTTGTGAATAGGAAGCAAGATTGAAACTACCTCCCAGCACCAGAGACACGACGGAGAATCATCCTCGAGAAGATCGGCGTCTGGGTTGGGCAGACCGTAACTGACTCTCTGACCCACAGAGACGACAGCGCTCTTGACAGCAGGGATGGTGAGGGTTTCCATCTTGTGTTTCAATTTGGAGAAGATCTCATCCACAAGCTTCGACAAGGGCAAGCTCGTCTCCTCCAACAACAAAGGCACCATGGAGTTGAGGGAGGAACACTCGCCCAGATCTCTTGTCTCACTCTGACCTATCAGTTCTCTCAAATACTCCACCAGCTTCTCCCTTTCCTGCTTCACCGATGAGATCTGGGCTTCTTTCTCCTCCGAGCTCAACCCACACTCTCTCTTCCGCTTCTGACCCATCGTCTTCCGATTCTCAGCTTTCTCCATCGCAATCGAAATCTCAATTGGAAAATGAAGGGAACCGAAGGGTTCACCAAAAAGAAGGCCACATTGATTTTCCCGCCAAGGATTTGACGTCTGGATTTGCCTCCATTTGACACATTTTCGCTCCTTGCCGCCTCTTCCTCTCCACACCCTATGGGCCTCATTCTTCTTCCTTTTCAGCCCATACCACTCACATCTATTTCACTAACACCACTCTCCTCCCTAACGGTAACAAAAACTATATATATATATA
>OVAF01002085.1:0-17536 GCA_900406245.1 Odontarrhena argentea | reverse complement strand
AACCGAAAAAACCGAACCGTAACCGAACCGAAAACCGAAACGCCCACCCCTACTTTTACTTGATAACACTCTTAAAATGATAAAACACAGAGAAAATTCCCTCAAAATATTGCCACCGATGTGTGAAAAAGAGGTCAAAATCATATCGTATCAGTGACAAAAAAAGTGGGAAAACGATCATTCAATTCCCCAAGTTTCTCAAAATTGCACATTTATTCCTAAGTTTTTCAGGTGTAAAACAATTCATGAAATGATCGTTGACTTCACAAATTAAGATTCACGAAATAAAAGTCAGAAGTTAATTTCAAGAATAAATTTACGATTTTGAATAACTTGGGGAATTGAACGGCCGTTTTGAATCAAGCATTAGAATTCTTTTCTACCCATATCTCAACTTTTGGAAACTACCGTTATGCCCTCTTACTGTTTTGGAAACTACCATTATGCCCTCTTACAGTTTGTTCATATTTTTTTCTCTTTCGGTTATACGGAACGAAGCTTCTTCTTCATCTTCCGGCTTGAGCGTTTCAATCGCATCGATCGACGACCGAGAGCTTCGATGTCCGGGAACTCCAATTGCACCGTCTACATAGGTAAGTGTTATTCGAACATCTCCTTTGATCTGAAAATGGTAGAAAATTGACGATGAATCTGAATCAACTCAGGGAACGTAGATGAGAGAGTTAGCGAAAGAGTTTTGTATGATATCTTGATTCAAGCTGGAAGAGTTATCGATCTACACATTCCTCGTGACAAAGAAACTGATAAAACCAAAGGTTTTGCTTTCGCCGTGTATGAGACTGAAGAGATCGCCGATTACGCCGTTAAGCGCTTCTCCGGTCTTATTTCTCTTTACAACAGAACTCTGAAATTCGCTGTGAGTCTCGCTTTAACTCTGATAATGCTTGTTTGTTATCATCTGATTTGTGGTTCTGATTTTGCTTGTGAATAGATATCTGGGCAGGATAAATCATCTCAGTCTTTGTCTCCCGAGCATTCCGATAGCTCTCATCACTATTCAGAGCAGAGGTTCTCTTCACAATTGATTTCGCCTCTGCCTTTAGATTACACACAAGGTTTGTTTTTTGTTCCTTATCCAAAGCTTTCTTTGAAACAAATGCTTTAAGCATTGGACATTAGTAATCCAATATGTAGATGACTTTTGCCATTGCAGTTTATCGTAAGTTTGGCTGCTCAGTTATGATAGTTAAGCTGCTCCCTTGCTAATATCGATGCATTTCCCTTATAGAAAAATGACCCCTGTGCTTAATTTGATTCGTCTTTCACCGCAGAGCAAGCCAACAAAGGGACTGAAAGTGATGATGTTTCATCAATCGAGATCAAAGTGTTGTTATTCGCCAGGGCACGTGAGCTCACAGGCGTGCCTGATCTAACCCTCAGAGTGCCTTCAGGTACTACAACACTGGAATGTATGGACAAATTAGTGGTCAAGTTTCCAAGCCTAGGAGAGGTACGCAGCTGCGTGGTTCTTGCTTTGAACGAAGAATACACAACAGACTCCGCCGTTCTTGAACACAGAGATGAGTTAGCTATCATACCTCCAATAAGTGGTGGTTAATGCATTCCTTCACTCAGGCTTTGTATTGTCATTGTCAATAATGTGAAATGTAATAGTTCAAGGATATGCAACTCAGGTTCTTCTCCCTAGACAACTAAAAATATTTGTCCTTAAAGGAAAAAGTGTTGCATTAGTTATACAATCACAATTTCATCCATCCCTCACTTTTCAGTCTCCGGTGAAAAATATTAGCTCAATAGACTTACCACTAACTTGTTAATACAATTCCTCTGTTGTACTACCTGAAGGCACTCTGTGGATTAGATAAAAAAACGCCTCTCGAATTGGCTGTTGCAGCTTTTCTTTTAGTCTCTGAGGAGCTGCTGCGAAATAGGAGTTTCTAGAAAGATTTTAATCGAGTTGATGATTTGTTGATTGAGAAGCGGTACGGTTTAGGTTAGGGTTTTCCAAGATATGTTCCTCTAACGGTTTCGAACTTCGTACTTGGAGATGCTCGAAGTGGTGATCAGATTGGTCAGAGTAAAGATTGTGGAAGTGATGGTCTGGTTGGTCAGTCTCTTAGTTCAAACAAGAAATGATCAAAAGTGTTTGAAGATTGATTAGAGGTGAAGAGTCTCAAAATGATCACAAAAAGAGGTTTTTGAATGATGTTATTTTTGGTGCTTCACCAAACAGAAAAAACAAAAAAAGATAACTCAAAGCCAATTCACAGTGGAACAAGGTAATGTTTGGCTTGGTAAGTTAAGATAAATACAAGTATAAGAGAGTGAAGCTTTTGATGGTTTGTTGCTAAGATAAGTGAGTGTTGTTGAATTGGCAATAAGCTAAGTTGTGGAGATATTATTTCTAGAAGGCCCTCAAAGAGGACGTGATCAGAGCCAGAAGAAAAATAAAGTGGCAAAGAGTAAGGAGAAAATGAACAAGGAGAGCTCACAGAGCGAAGAAGCACCAAAAAGATAACTATATCCATATCAGGGCGAAAACGGTCAGGCCACTAATAATCACAGTCTTGCATAAATGGTGAATACTCTTTTTTGGGCCATGTTCCTAAGTTAACCATTTATCACCACCACCACTTGAATTGTGATCAGGGAAATATTTCTCACTACACTTGAAGCATAATCTCCTTCTCTTTCTCTCCTCAAACTCCTCGGGTGACAAATTCGGCTTACCTTTGCTTTTGATGATACGCTGAGACTTATTGTGGCTTTGTTCCTCAGAACCCTCATAGTCTTTTGGTAAGGCTTTTTCTTCCAAGTTCCAGAATAATCTACTATATAAAAGAGAAGGAGACTCTCCCTCTGATGGACACGTGGTACGTTTAAAGAATGACACGTGTGTGCTAACTTTGTTTCTTCGCCTTCTTTTCTCTATCCACGCAGAACGTTTGATCGAATTCGGGATGGTTAAAATCCTTTGCACTTCTACTTCCTTCGTTCTACTGTGTATCAGAAACCATAGAGCTTAAACGTTTTTTTTTGATGATCTTTATCAAAAAAAAAAAAAAAAACTCAGGCGATGATGGATGTGATTAGGTCAGACTAAACCACTTTACGATAGCAGCGACGAAAAAAATATATTGGATCTGGATGTTTTTTTGTCTCTTTCATTGTTGCTAAGGTTATTGATTCAGATTTGTTCGAGTTGAGAATTCGATGAAGTTGACAACGAGTGCTGGGAATGAAAATCCCTATGTGATCCGCTCCTATAGGCAGAAGTTTGATGAGTGTTTGCGAGTCTGATCTGGGATGAACGACATACCTCTCGTGTGCTTTGGGCAGTACGAACTTAAGCGCAGAGGTCTTGGTCGCAAGTGCTGAGGCCTGATTTGGAGCCGATGCCATGTATGATTCAAACAAGCCACTGAATGCATTTTCGACTCCATTTAGAACCACATACTCTGTTTTCTCGTAACCAAACATCATCAATTGAATAGAGAGTTGTAGAGAGGGGAACAAGAGGCTGAACAGGTGTGGAAGTTTGCTATTGTTGGGCAGGTTTGAGTTGAGCAGGCTTCCTATGTTTAGCTTCTTAAATGGCCCATACCAGAGTCTCCTCCTCCGAGATGCTGCGATTGCAGAAAATTAGTTGATATGGGCAAAACCAAATTAAGGCGCCAACAAACCCAAGGGTACACATTTTTCTATCCTAAAACAAACTCAAAACTGGTTGATTCAATTCAAATTTTGCAAATGTTGAAGGAAGTTTCCAATTATTGAATAAACTGAGCAATGATGTCTTTATGTTTCTTAGTCAAGAAATTCCATGTTACACAGTGAATCTCCGTGGTGAATCATTCTTTCTCAATAATTGGAGATGCAATACTTACTCAATAATTGGAGTTTAAATAATTAGCCTAGCCTTTTGAGTTGGTTCCAGCTATCTGCGACCACTGTGCTCCCAATAACACATTAAAATTAACTTCAGATTATGAGAGATTACGTTGAGTATGATTTGTTGGTTTCGATTACTTCAATTTTGCGTGAAGAAAGCATTTGTTTCATCACATTGATGTGTACAAACTATTGCTAAATGGATTTATGTAGATTAATATGGTATTTTGTAAATCAGATCAGTTTAACGATATGAGAGCTCCTTTCGTAATGAAAATTATGAATGTAAATTTGGAAATTTTCCATGTACTCTTTTGATGATTTATGGGACACTCTTTTCCAGGATAAATAAGATGCAATATGGGACATGTTACCATGCGTAGATAGCTGTCCTTGAAGCCACGTACTTAAAGTTCTATGAGATTTAGTATACCAAGGTAACTGTTGTGAGAATAGAGCTATGAAATTCATTTATTCCTGGTGAAAATTCCTTACAACATATACAAGTTCAAAAAGTATATGTAATTATTTAGAATACAATCACTGTAAATCTTGATATGATCATGATCATCTAGAAGGCTATGCTTGAATTTCTTAAACTCTATATGAGTTTGTAATACGTTACATACGTACTTGCCTTTGAATTAGTTAACTGCATATATAAAGGGAAATATAGAGTCCTATGCTGATGAAATCAAGCCTCCAAAGTCCAAAGACATAATGTGTGTACAATAACCACCACTACAACTCAGGTATTAACATCCACACCTTTCATGTTTCAAATCCAACCCTTTCATCTATGTATCTTCCAAGTCCCAAACTATTTTTGGTTTCATGTTTGTAGCTTCCAATAGTAAACATATGTAGCCGGATCTATCGGTTTCAAGACTATCACTATAAGTTAAAATACAGATTCTAGAAGAATTATAACGATAACTATATACCAGTGATAATTAATAGTATAAAGAAATTTTTGGTTATATTTGTGAAACAAAACCCGCGCATAGCGCGGGTATTCATCTAGTGAGTAATAATAGTCTTGCTCTTAAACTGATAACGGTTTGTAGACCCAGACTCTTAAGTGACCAAAGCACCACCCACCATTCTAGATAACACATTGGTCACTAGACCCAACGCTTTATTGACAATATCAGTCAAACCTTGAGATTCTAACATAGTATTCAATGCACCAAGTTCAGGTTTCAGCCCTTAATATGAACTCCAAGACTCTCATCATCAATATCATCAAATTGAGAAGACAGGTGCTCAAACTCATGAACATACTACGTTTAATTTGGCAACACTCAGCTATTGAACTCTTATCATTTACACCTATATTTCTAATTTTTTTTTGGAAAGTACGATTATGCCCTCTCACAGTTTGTTCATCTTCTTTTCTCTTTCGATACGGAAAGAAGCTTCTTCTTCTTCGATAATCGAGGTGAAAATAAATTTAGGTGATAGATTGTTTGTAGTTTTTAAAATAGTTTTTAGTTTTTGGTTGTTGGCTCTTTTTTTTTTTTAATTTTTGTTCTACTAAACTAAGTATATAAAAATTATTTATAAGAAATATAATCTATATAATTATATAGTGATTTAATTTATTTTCATCAATATCCCCAAAGAATCAAATTTTCATAAATATTTTTTAGAAAAAGAGGACATTAGGTATTTTTCAAATCATTTCCGAAAGAACAAACAAAAAAAATAAACTGACAAAAAGGCAAGGGAATAATGTTTAAATAAGTATAGAGAGACCAAGGGAATGCAACATAGAATAGTCAAATATTACATGTATTATCTAATGGAAAGAAGGTAGCTATACTTATTCAAAGAGAACTCTTACCGTCCATAGAATTTTCACTGTTACCCTCGTCCATATATATAATTCCCACTCTCACCCTCGTCCATATAATCCTCACCCGCACTCCAAATATAATCCTCACTCTCACCGTCGTCCATATATATTATCCTCACTCTCATTTCTATCTCTTTCTCTTACAGCCTACTTAGACAATGCAGCATGATGTAATTCTACCCATTTCCATTATTATTGGTGTGGCGGCACTCGATGCCGGATTGACCATTGCTTTAGAACACATAATAGACTTTCACATAATGAACGATTATGGGGTGGATTTCAATATGTTTTCGACGTGGCTCACCATTACGAGTTTCATGCATGTTGTGGGTGGTTATATCGCAAATTCATTTTTGGGACAATTTCTCACGATATCCATCGGGTGTTTATCAAGTTTTCTAGTAAAATATTTATGTTTCTCGGTTTCTTAAAATTTAAATTTGAACACGTAAATAATGAAATTCAAACTGTTATAGGGATTTTTGTTCTATGGCTGACGGAGATGTTACCGCAACTGAAGCCACCATCGTGTGAACAATCAACTGCTGCCAGATGTAGTCCCGGGAAAGCAACATCTTTTCAGATGGGGCTTCTGTATTGTGCATTGACCCTTCTATCAATTGGATCGGGCGGAATTCGATCTAATTGTTTGGCCTTTGGTGATGATCAATTGGATAGGGAAGACAATTCCAAGAACACGAGAGTTATTGGGAATTACGTGGCTTGGTATTACTGACAAGACCAAACACTCTTTCTCAAAAATATCAACATACTTTACTTCACCTAACGACTTCCAAAATATTACGACTTATAAATAATTATTTAAATAAATAAATAAATAAATAAATTCTTATTAAACCAAACAACGTTTAAAATATCGAGGAAAATCAACATAAAACCTTGAGTCAAAATGAAATAAATAACTTAACGTAAAATCCTTGTTTTAGTACTTAAATAGAAAATAAATATAGTTCCCAATATTCCCGAAAACTGGTATCAAGTAACTAGGGACGGCAACGCTACTCCTCAAACTCACCCTCACCTGCATCCAAAAAGGAGGCATGAGCAACTAGGTTACTCAGTGAGGACGATCATGCGCTGCCCGCATGATCCTAACACTAAAGGTTAACATAAAAACACAATTACTGGCAATGAATCAAATCAAGCACGTAACATCATACCCTAATCTTTCATACGCATAACACATTAAACAATCGTTTCTAGCACAAACACATTCTCAAATACTTTCACAAACACATGCGACACCTTTCGGTGACCTGAGGCTGGTCTGTTCGCCACGAAGGCTCATCTGCCACCATGGCTCGTCAACCATCTGCAGTGGGGTCTCCGCCACACACCCGCAGTCTACACTCAAATCTGCAACGTGAGTCCCTGCAACACGCTCGCAGTCTACACCCAAATCTGCAATGTGAGTCCCTGCAACACGCTCGCAGTCTAACACAGAAATCTGCAACTTGAGTCCCTGCAACACGCTCGCAGTCTAACACAACTCCAATCTCTACCATCATTAACCATTACACTACTAGCATAACTCACAGTCAATCAATCAAGTAACTATCAAATATCATCAATCACACATCACACACATCACTCAAACATGCAAACATATTCCTATCTCTAGCAATCATATATTCATGTTAACTTTAAGAGCTAGGAATCCACAGATCACATCCTCACCTTAGCCACAAAGCAGGTGTTGAGAAAAGTTAAGTCTGGAACTGTTACAGCGACTACGAATGGAAACACTAGAATCAACACTACAATTCCCGGATCTGACTTCCTGCACAAATTAGGGTTTCTGGTTTTTTTCTGGGTTTCTGGCAGAAAGGCAGTTACTTGACCATAAAGATACGTGTATAACTTCTAGGTATTACCTCGGATTGAAACAAACAGAATGGTTCTGGATTCCTTGAACAATGATCTTTCCAGGGATATAAAAATAACGATCTGGGTCCTTCTGGATCGTCGGGAAAACGTCTCTCAAAAGTGCACCACGAAACTGATCAACACTCAAAAACAGGCACCAATTCTGGGTTCAGAAAACAGTGAACTTTTCCTCAACTTTGAACAAGTATAGTTGTTGGAGCTTAAAGTAGAATTCAATTCTGAAAGAAGGTACGGAAACAAGGTAATGAGGGCTATCTATAACTGTAAACTACGACTCCTAACACTCCTGGATACGAGAGAAAACGATCTTCCAATATGGCTACTTGATACTGTGAAAACATTCAGATCTGAAGCTAAGTCTGAATTTCAGAAAACTGTGATTTTTGGGAAACTTTGAGAGACGATAACTGATGAAACATACCTTCAATTTGCAATCGGAAAGAAGCTCCAGAAACTAGGAAACGAGTTGAATCCAGGGATGTGAACCACGTCCCCTAACTTCTCCAGGTTTGACCACGATGGCTCTCACAAAACCCTTACTTAGAACTGTTCTCTATTGCTTGGAGATGGAGACTGAATTGAGTTTTGCCGTCAGATTCTTCAAACGTCATTGGTTTGACTTGTTTATGGGGCCTCAATTACATTCAAGATCTCATAGGATTCCGATGGGCGGCTGGGACACCTGCATTTCTCATGATGTTTGGGGGTCTCTTGTATTTTTCAGCCTCTCATCTCTATATTAAACGTATGAAACAAAGAGTGTGTTCACCAAATTAACTCAAGTGGTTGTTGCAGCTTATTTGAATAGGAATCTTACTTTACTGGATCGTAATGGTTATTATTATCACTTGGAAGATTCTAAGTTCAAATCTCCAAGTGACAAATTGATACTCCTGGGCATATTAACCGTACCCGAACAACGTTTCGGGTTGGATTCGGGTTAACTCTAAAACCTGAATGGGTTCCAAATGAAATTGATTTCGGGTATTGGTTTGGTTCGGGTTCAACCCGAAACCCATTATGATACCCGAAAACCACGATTATGCCCTCACAGTTTGTTCATCTTCTTTTCTCTTTCGATACGGAACGAAGCTTCTTCTTCTTCATCTTCCGGCTTGAGGGTTTCAAACTTTCAATCGCTCCGATCGACGAGTAGCTTCCATGTCCGGGAACTCCAATTGCACCGTCTACGTAGGTAAGTGTTATTCGAACATTTTCTTTGATCTGAAAATGGTAGAAAATTGACGATGAATCTGAATCAACTCAGGGAACGTAGATGAGAGGGTTAGCGAAAGAGTTCTGTATGATATCTTGATTCAAGCTGGAAGAGTTATCGATCTACATATTCCTCGTGACAAAGAAACTGATAAACCCAAAGGTTTTGCTTTCGCCGAGTATGAGACTGAAGAAATCGCCGATTACGCCGTTAAGCTCTTCTCCGGTCTTGTTTCTCTTTACAACAGAACTCTGAAATTTGCTGTGAGTCTTCTCTTCACTGTGATAGTTCTTGTTTGTTATCATCTGATTTGTGGAGCTGATTTTGCTTGTGGATAGATATCTGGGCAGGATAAATCACAGGCTAATTCCGGTCATAGAGCGAGACCTCAGTCCTTGTCTTTCGAGCATTCCGATAGAGTTCATCACCATTCGGAGAGGTTCTCTTCACAATTGATTTCTCCTCTACCTTTGGATTACACACAAGGTTTGTTCTTTGTTCCTTATCCTTCTTCATTTCATGTAACAAGCAAAAATATCCAAAGCTTTCTTTGAATCAAAGTAAGCCAATTTGTAGATGACCGTAAACTAGATACCCAAATATAACACTTTTCAATGGCCATTGCCATTTGGTTGCTCAGTTATGAGAATTAAGCTCCTCCCTTTTCAATATCAATACATTTCCTTATCGAAAATGACCCTGTGCTTAATTTAATTCCTCTTTCTAAGTATTAGTTACTTGATCTGTTTTTGTTTTTCCTTTCCTCGCAGAGCCGCCCCCACCAGGAGTCTCTATGCACTTGAATGGAGCCAGTTTGGAGAGAAGGGTTCTGGGTTCGACACTAGATAGCACCAACCATTCAAGACCGCGCCGCTACTGAAGATAATTAGTATCATGGAAGATGAAGTTATGATTGCATAATTGATGTAACACTTTTTCCTTAGAGTGATGGATATTTTTGAGTTGTTTAGGACAGAAGAACCGAGTCAAATCGTATATGTGTTTAACAATGGCGGAGTCTATTGTGTATTCTCATTCTGATCTTGGAAACTTGACCACGAAATTGTCCATTCATTCTTGTGTTGCAGTACCTAGAGGTAATTTTGAGGGTTAGATTAGGATGAATTGCCGAAATGCTATCATCTATAGAGACTTGAGTAACTATACTCTTTTGGTTGCTGAATTACTCCACACATTTAAATAATAATGTAAATCCCACTGTTCCCTCCCAAAAACAAATGTTGAGATCCAAATCACTACCATATTATGATAAGTGATAACCCTCAAGAGTCAAGACGGTCTTCAATCCTCAGCTTCTACAACCAGGATAGAAATAGTCAATACCATTATCCTTAATTCTGAATTGAAAATTCTGCAACTTGTTCCTCGAGCTTCCTCGGCCTGAATTGCTTATCCCCTTGTTCAGAACAGTCAACTGTATATGCAAAAAGCCAGCAAAAATCGATTACAAATCATACTAATTATCAAACCAAATGTTCATCAACTAAAGATTCGGAAAAGGATATTGAGATTACTTGGCCATGTACATCATTTGCTAGACCAGAGGCTAAAGGCTCTGCCTTTACAACAACATCAGCAAGGCATACCATCTGTAGCAAAAATGCAGGTCTTTCCAAGCTCGAGTAAATATCTTCATGATTGAGAATGACCAATGAACAATTCTGTCTTGAAAGAAAAATTAAGAATGTCAGTTAAGACTCGTACAAAGGAAAAACCTATAATGTACTCAGACGGAGTAAGAGCAAAGGAACAAAAAAACCGAGGCTCTGGCTTACACTTCCAGAAGTCAACGAGTGGCAGTAGTGCAGGAAGTCCAAGATGTGATCTGAATTGCTACCGATAGCAGCAATTTCCAGGATCGACATGTCATCCACCATTATGGTTATATTACTATTAGTTACAGTGCATAACTTTTGAACGGTTTCTTGTATCTCTCGAAATAGCTTTGCAACTGTACTCACGTTTTTTTCCATTTTGTCACCATCTGCTAGAAAAATTACAGCAAAAGAAGTTATATAAATAAAACGTGGAAATCATATCTAAGTAAGACATCAAAATTCATCATTTTAGTGTTCAACCCTAAAATGCTATATATTTACTTATATATTGTTCAATACGAAGAAACACACCCATCATTTTAGTGTTCAATCATAAAATGTTACATATTTACTTTTATATTGTTGCATTCAAGGAAAAACAGACTTTCTCCCTACTGCCAAGCTCTCAAACCATCCAAATTCCCCTTATAACTAATTATCTGGATCCTATTTTGGCGGATGTGACAGTAAGCATCGGTGAAACGCTACTTCCGTCTTGCTTACAAACACTTGATCACTTACAAAAACCTTGTGGATAAAAAATACTTCCGTCTTGCTTACAAACACTTGATCACTTACAAAAACCTTGTGGATAAAAAATCACCTGATAGTCTCACCTGAGAAGTTCATCATCAGCATGTCGAAGAAGAAAAATCGATTATTTGTTTTTTGTGTGGCTAGATTGCATCCCTGTCCAGAACACAAAACATGGTGACACTCAGAATCACATTTTTCAAAAACCATGTATCTCCCAAAAGTAGAACCAATACAGCCATGAAAATGGACGCAGACAGAAACAGATGTGAATACTTACCAGTTTACGCAGGATTCTATCATAATGAGAGAAAGGGCGAGCAAAGGCGAGAAAGATAAGGGAATCAGAGGAATGAGGGGAAAGAGCACGCTTCATCAGCTGGTGAAGCACAAAGGAGCCACTGGTTTCCACACAATCCTCGATGAGTAGTACCTTCCCAGTAAGTGGCGATAGCTGCTGATCAAAGCCTAAGGCTAAATCGAGGAGATTCAGAGACTGATCCATGGTCTCCAAGTAAACTGAGAAAACAGATATAAATATTTTCGAACATATCAGATTCTACCAATCAAAGCACAACAAAATCGACCATATCAATAACAAAGTTCAAATCCATTTTCCTAGTATGCCATATACCATCAAGTATAAGATTCTATTACGTTCACCATCAAGCATTCTCAATTCGTACTCGGGAGAGAAAACAGAGAAGAGCTTACGGAGATTGAGTGGGTGAAAGAGGAAGACGACGATGAGAGGCGGTCAAGGCAAATCTCAAACTCAAGTTCATAGGGTTCGTCCGCGGTGAATTTGTGGTTTCTCGGTAAGGTTTTTAGACCGGTTTTGGTTTAGTTTCTCGGTTTTTCAAATTTTTGGTTTAGTTTGGTTGGGTGTATACATTTCCTGGTTTGGCATTTTTTTTTTTCTCAATATCACTCATTCTTATTACCCTACGTTGCTTAAATGGCGTGTCTCGAATCTATTAAGACACGTAGCCAATCACATATGTCCACGTATCGGCTTTAGCAAATGGATAAGAAGAGTTAGGCTTGTTCTGTTCATCAACCGATCTCTCTATCTTGGATCCTTGTGCAGAAATTTTTGGGGGGTTTCGTTAGGGTTCTGATTTTTAGCAATCTGATCATGGAAGGGGATTGGGAACTGATTCATGCCTCTGACACCGAATCAACTGATGATTCGAACCCGAAATCAGGTGTAATCGACGACGGTATGATTCTCTCTGATCATTTCTCTTCCGATTATCGTCCCACTGATGGTGTCCGTGATTATGGGTCGGTTGATCAATCGGGTGATCCCGAAACCGGTGAGGTCAGGCTGAGTGATTGTGATATTGAAGCCGCCGAGAGCGAGAGTGTTGCTGAGGATGCGAGCAAGTGTTCTTCCAATACAGACGTTGCTGATGATGAAAAACAAGTTGAGAGCCAATCTGGTGTTGAAGAACCCATCGAGGATTCAAGCATCTCTTGGTGTGATTCTGAGCAGATTGTTTCAGATAGTGGAGCAGTTGAGGGGAGTGCTGAGAGTAAAGGTAGAGAGGCTGTGTGGTGGAAGATGCCATTTGCGCTTGTCAAGTACTGTGCTTTTAAGATTGGTCCTGTTTGGTCTGTCTCTATGGCTGCTGCTGTCATGGGTTTCCTTCTCTTAGGACGCAGACTCTATTACATGAAAAAGAAGGCTCAAAGCTTCCATCTTAAAGTTGCCATCGACGATAAGGTAATCTCTGAGCTTTTCTCTTATCATTTCCCTTCAACTTGGTCCCACTCGAGCTGTAGAATTCAGAGTTTTGTTTTGTCCATCCATGCTAGTTTAGACCAAAGATAGATTTTTCTAGTTATTCTTTGTGCAACTTCAAGAACAAAATTGCTTAGGCATCCCCTGCAGAAAATGCTGGTGTTTGTATAAGTCACTCCCCTGTTCTTGCCTTGTATCATTATCACATTTTGGACTTGTTTATGATCTATGCAGAAGGCGTCTCGAGTGATGAGTCAGGCAGCTCAGCTCAATCAAGTGTTCAGAGAGGTAAGAAGGGTCCCTGTGATCCGCCCTGCTCTGCCGTCTCCCGGAGCATGGCCAGTTTTGAGCCTTAGATGAGAAGCTGATTTCTACAAGACCTTCAAAATGAAGAATTTGATCATCATGTTATGTACCTAAAAGAATACAGTTACATGTGCGTGGGTTTATGTCATACCTATGCATGAGTACTAAGTAGTTTACAATCTTATGAAATCGCCCGCTGTGGGAGACAATGCAGAGTGACTATTGTCACAATTTATGTATGTCTAGAGACTGAAAAGCCCAATACTATTTGTTTGATCTTGAGAATATGACAAGCTATGTGGCTTCTAGCCTGCTGATGTCAATGGGATTTAACTGTTAAAACAGAGTTTCCCACTACAAATTTGTTAAAGGTTGTAGAAAATAGTTTAGGATTTTGTATGTTGTTACTCTTATCCTGACTGGGACGACATGTTGTGGCCCGAGGTTGCACAGAAAAAGGAAAAGAAAGAGCAGAAACGGAAAAGAAAGAGCAGAACAATAAGTCACTTGGAGCTTTGAACTTAGAATCTTCCAAGTGATAATAATAACCATTACGATCCGGTAAACATAGCTTTCTATTCAAGTAAGTTGCAACAACCATTTGAGTTAATTTGGTGAACACACTCTTGGTCTCATTACGTTTAATATAGAGATGAGAGGCTGATAAAAAACAAGAGACCCCCAAACATTGAAAAAAAACAAGAGACTCCCAAAAATCATGAGAAATGCAGGTGTCCCAGCCCCCCATCGGAATCCTATGTGATCTTGAATGTAATCGAGCCCCCATAAACAAGTCAAACCAATAACATTTGAAGAAGCGTAATACCAAGCCATGTAATACCCAATAACTCTCGTGTTCTTGAGATTGTCTTCCCTATCCAATTGATCAGCACCAAAGGCCAAATAATTAGATCAAATTTCACCCGATCCAATTGATAGAAGGGTTAGTGCACAATACAGAAGCGCCATCTGGAAAGATGTTGCTTTCACGGGACTACATGTGGTAGCAGTTGATTGTTCACACGATGGTGGCTTCAGTTGCGGTAACATCTCCGTCAGCCATAGAACAAAAATCCCTATAACAATTTGAATTTCATTATTTACGTGTTCAAATTTGAATTTTAAGAAACCGAGAAACATAAATATTTTACCAGAAAACTTGATAAACACTCGATGGATATCGTGAGAAATCGTCCCAAAAATGAATTTACGATATAACCACCCACAACAGGCATGAAACTCGTAATGGTGAGCCACGTCGAAAACATATTGAAATCCACCCCATAATCTTTCATTATGTGAAAGTCTATTATGTGTTCTAAAGCAATGGTCAATCCGGCCTCGAGTGCCGCCACACCAATAATAATGGAAATGGATAGAAATCCACCTTGCTGCATTGTCTAAGTAGGCTATAAGAGAAAGAGATAGAAATGAGAGTGAGGATAATATATATGGACGACGGTGAGAGTGAGGATTGTCTATGGAGTGCGAGTGAGGATTATATGGACGAGGGTGAGAGTGTGAATTATATACATGGACGAGGGTAAGAGTGGGAATTCTATGGACGGTAAGAGTTCTCTTTGAATAAGATAGTTACTTTCTTTCCATTAGATAATACATGCAATATTTGATTATTCTATGTTGCATTCCCTTGGTCTCCATACTTATTTAAACATTATTCCCTTGCTTTTTTGTGAGTTTATTCTTTTGGTTTGTTCTTTCGAAAATGATTTGAAAAATACATAATGTCCTCTTTTTCTAAAAAAATCTATGAAAATTTGGTTCTTTGGGGATATTGATGAAAATAAATTAAATCTATATATATATATATATATATATATATATATATATATATCTATGGACTCATTCTAACATGAAATCGCTCCATCATCATCTTGTTCTCCAATAGAATTTTTGTGAGTGTTTGAACCATAAATTTTTTGGTACAATTATCATATTTTAACGCATACACCATTTAATTAACCTAGGCTTCTAGGGTTACTAAATTTGATTTAGACATCCTTAGTTTACAATATTAGGTCTATTGCTATTTACATCAAATGTATAACATATCAGCTTTCGTAGTTATCAATCGATCACATGCATAAATGAGGACATTCAACTTTTGGGATGTATATACACCTATTACATTTAAAAAAAAAAAAATTAAGTAATGTTATGCATTAAACTGAAATTAACTTGTACTTTGTTTGTTTGTTAATTATTGTGAGAGAAGGGCAGTTACAAATGCTCTCTTCTCTCTCTTGCCATGGAGAAATTCATCCATGAGAACACATATATTTTGCAACTCGAATCTGCAAATGATTTCCTTCCTTTCAATATTGCTATATTCTGTCTTTTTTCTCGTGAATTCTTCTATCATTGTATTGGTTCCCGAGCGTCAACGTTCTCTGTTAAAAGAGACGAGTTATTAATTGTTCGTGCAAGGGGATCAAGTCTCTTATGTCTCCCAAGTCGAACAAGTTATCTCCGTGAAGGGCTAACCCTCCATGAAGCCCAACATATTCGATATGAATTGAATGAAGGGATCAAAGACAAAATCCGACAAGTTCTTTGGTGTCTTGGTCGGCGTATTTGGGATCCTGGAAAACCAGAGAAACTACAATGGAAGATAGGATGGACCGGAATCGACGATGCACTCACTTTTTTGTATGGTGATATTCGTACAATCGTTGAAGATTGGCGATTTCATTTCTTTTTTCTCTCGGAAGAATCAATATATTGGGTTCTTAACCGAACAATATCGATAGATCTCAACTGGATATCGGCCAATGTTATATAACAAAAAATAGTGATTAAAATGGTTATGTGCATAACCAAAGATGAAGATTG
This sequence comes from Odontarrhena argentea, assembly GCA_900406245.1. Lineage (NCBI taxonomy): Eukaryota > Viridiplantae > Streptophyta > Magnoliopsida > Brassicales > Brassicaceae > Odontarrhena > Odontarrhena argentea. The sequence goes on along the minus strand of OVAF01002085.1, from coordinate 1,400 downwards.
CATAATTTGGAATGCAAATTTTAGAGCACAAAATCTTTTCTTCGAAAAGTATGGCTCAGTTTATTTCTTTTGTATTATTATTTTCTTCATGTATTTCTATTGTTGTTTGTATCTTTTGTGTAATATATATTATCATATATATGAATAAAAGCAGATGTTCAAAAAAAAAAAAAAACTTGTACTTTGTTTTTGTTTTCTTTATATTGATTTAACACATGAAGATATCAAATGAATGGGTGATTAGTGTGGTTTGTGTTGTAAGTTGAGCTCTATGCAGTCACGTGGGTTTAATTACTATCTTCTTCTTCTTTCTTTTGGTACTATAATATTAATTCACCAAAAAAAGAGAATTCAAAACAAAGATTTACATGTGCATGTGACATAGATTTAGTTCTTTATCTTCTATCTATAATTAATATTTACTAGAACAACAAACAATGAATTTTTTATTCATAAAATAATGAAACGCATAAGTATATGATTAGGTCTTTAACAAAACTTCAAATATTAATCTATATAAATAAATATTTACCTAAACGTATTGAGGGTTTTCTATTATTGATTTAGTAGCCAAGAGGCTCCATATTTATACATGATATTACCATGTTAGGGTTGGGAGTGCTTCCTACACTCCTCCTGAAGTTATACGGGGAAACCGACATATGGAGTGCGTGGATTAGTACTTGTGATGTTCATACTTAATTTCTTTCAATTTTACAAGTTACTCTTGAGAATTATATGAAATCATCAATACATTTTTGTGTTGGTCTTGTTTAACATGGGTGGGATAAGTCACTAGGATTATGATATTTTTATATTTAAAAAAAAGTATCATAACTGAAATTACTAAACCCTAACTACACATGTGTAGTGAAAGAGAGAATACTATTCATATAGATTAACTACAAAAAAAAGGGTGATTTAAATCACATAAAATTAATCTATACATCACTTATAAGTGATACAAAAATGATTAAAATCATTTAGAAAAGTGATGTTGCGATGGATGATGTAAACATGTTATATCATAAATTAATTGAAGTGACTAACATATGTTCATAATTTTTAGATTTTATCTACTGTTTCTTATATATAAATCAAACTTGCCCTAATAAAAAATATATTAAATAAATATTTAAAACTGACCTCAATTAATAGAAGTAGCATACGTAAACGTTATTTGATATGGTGATTAACTGAAAAATTAGCAATCTCTTGTTAAAGAAGATGTATAATTGTGGAAGATGATTATATATATATAATTAAGTTAACCCTAAATTTGATAATCACAAAAAAGTAAATCCTAAATAATTTCCTAATTTTTAAAAAGTAACTATCCCTTATTATATATATATATAAATATATAAATATGTCGTTGTTTTGTTTATTGAAACTATATT
>OVAF01002084.1:0-17322 GCA_900406245.1 Odontarrhena argentea | reverse complement strand
AAATTTACAATTTCCAAATGTTTTGCTTAGTTTGTGAGAGAATATTCTAAATGCAATATGAAGATAGAAGATTATCAACGTTAAAGATTTGATTTTGCGAAATTTGTTAGAAATTTACAAAACAAATTATCAACCAAGTGGGCCACAACTGATCGGCCTAGGAGTCTAATTAATGTTCTGCATAATGTAGGCGAAAGAACTCAATCCCGAATTTGATGATGAAAATCTCTATGGACTTACGTACCACTGTTACTAGACTACAGTCACATCATAGAATCTTATGATTTTATTCAAAAAAATTCATTGTAATAATTATTGTTAGTACTAGTCTCTGAGTATCCAATGAATGTGTTTTGGGAATCCATAACAGTAGTGTTATGCCTTATACAGTGGACAAAGTAAGATGTTGGAGTACAAAAGCATTCCCAATATTGTTTATAAGCATATATCCTTTCACCTTTCACGTAAAATTATAAAAGAAATTGACAAATGAAAAAATAAAGTGAAAGGTTATTTTAACTTATTCATAACTTTAAAAGGAAAAGAAGCAATGATGAACATGTGAGTCATGTTATATTCCCACCTTAAATTTTAATAATAATACGCCCGATCATTTTTAATTAAAAAGCTTGTGTCTCCTTCACTTTCAAATTTGCAATTATCAATGACGCACACTCACTAAATATGATCAGCTATATAAGGTACCTGCACTATAAGCTCATTATGATTACTCTAAGTATGTTATAATTTCAGCAGGTTATATATAGAACTAGGCCCGACATTAAGTTATGGAATGTCTAAAACTCAACCACTAAACTAGAATGATTTTTGTGATTATCACAATATCATGCCCTTAAAATATATAGATTATTCTAATACCGCAAAACTCATACTTTTTATATTTTAGGTTAGGGTCGCAATGTATATAATATTATGAAAGAAAATGATTTTGTGTTTTTTGAGGAGAACCGGTATCACGGTCATCTAATTAATCGATTAAATCTAAAAATAATATTGTTTATAAATATACTTATTAAAAAAATTAAATTATATAGAGAGAAAAACAAGATAAGTTTTCGATAAAAAAATGTTATTTTGTCGATGGATATTCTGTTTATCTAGAGTTTTAACTTACCTTTTGAAAATTAAAATATAATTTTTAATTGTACTTGAGAAAAAGTTTAATGGTGAGACAGACTAATCATAACCAAATTTTTCACTAGATTGCCCACTAAACTAATATAATCATCAATCAAATATGTCAAATCAGTCTTTAGAAAAACACTGATTGCTAGCCAAAGATCGAAATATGCAAACTTAATTACTATATTTGTGCCGTTCAAAAAAGCCGTTCCAAAAAAAAAGAAATACTATATTTGCTATGGAATATAATGTCCATAACATTGATTAATTACATTTTAGCCAAGAGAGTAAAATACGTTTTAGGATATTGTTAATTACTTTGGCACTTGAAGTCAACAATCATTAAATCGAGAGGGGCCAAAGAGAATATGTATCGTTAACGCAAGAATACAAAAAAATGTTCGAGACTGTGTCACTATCATCAGTCTATCAACAGACGTTGCCTTCATGTCTTTCTGTGCAATTCTATTTTTTACCTTTAATTTACGTATTTGCCACTGTATTCACTTATTGGATTCACTTACATCACTTCAATTTCCGACAGTTGACACAAAGACAATTATTCATAACGAGCTCATATTTTTCACACAAAGGAATGAGACAAGTTTAGTACTCAAATGTAGAGAAAATTTCTTAAAACAAAACCATAATGAAACTATATATATACGTTTTTAAAGAAAGTGGAGGGTAGTTTAGTCATTTTGCCAATTCAACGGCTCTTCAAAGACAAACCCTACATCCTCTCCACAAAGTTGCCACGTCGAAATGTCGTTAAAGTAACAAAACGCACCGTTTTGATTCATCAAACCATCGGTGAAAAGATCGGGAAGATCAAACACCGTCTCTTCATTGTTTTCTTTATCCAAACTCGAAGTCTCCGACGTGTCAGAAGAGAATACAACATTACTCGAAGCTGAAGACTGAGCCGAATGGCTTAGCTCATCGGTTTCTGGCTCGACTAGTTTTGGTTCTCCTTCCCAGGTCGCAGCTGCAGCTTTGGCAGCTGCGATCTGTATATCTTTTGGAGAGGAGCTAAGCGGACGAGGGAGTAAACCAGATAACTCAGGGAAGTTTAGATAACCGGAATCCCCTTTAATAGCTAAAGCCGCGACGTCATGAGCTCGAGCCGCCATCTCAGCCGTTGGATAAGTCCCAAGCCATATTCTTGATTTCTTCCTTGGCTCTCTTATTTCCGAAACCCATTTCCCCCAACTCCTCTTCCTCACTCCTCTATACGACGTTGGATTCTTATTACCATCGCTTTGAACGTTGCTTTTTCGCGGTTTTACGCCTTCGGAAGACCAAGATTCCGATGAAGAAGTTGCGGCGGCGGCGACGGTGGAAGTTGTCATAATGGAGACATTATTGTCTTGATGATGATGATGAGTAGTGGCACTAGTCTCAATGTTGATTTGCTTTTCCATTTCAGAGAGAAAGAAAAGAGTTTTGTAGAATGTATACGTTGCATCCTCAAGTGGCTTGCCTATTAATATTACTCCACTTTATTTTTCTGTTTTTTTTTTTTTTCATATTATAATGAGAAAAACATGAGAGTATATAAACAGTCTTTATGATTTTCGTTATGTATATGGGTCCGGAATTTTAATAATCTACTACTGTCCACCAATAGTATTCACTTTCTCCACCATGTGAAATTAAATGTATATATATATATATATATATATATATATTATTTTATACGAGAGAGAGAAAGAAAAAAAAATAACGAAAATAGAAATAACAAATTAGATGGTGTTCGTTGAAATGTAATTTGACCATCTCGTGTTACGTATACGAACCGACCATTGTGCATGTGCGTCATTTTCATAACCCATGAACTTTGTCTTTTGGAATAGTCTGACGTCATAATTACAAATAATATGCAAAGCAGTTTTTTTAAAAAAATATTATAATTTAGAAACTTGAACATATAGTACATAAAAAGATTTATGTTTTGGACGTTTGAGAAATACAAAGTAGTTTAATTAGTTTCTAATTAATTAACCACGAGAATCACGTTATTAATCGGCCCCTTCACCCATGCTCAATTTATTAAGATATATACATAAATATTATCAAATATATATACATATTATGCAATAATCGAATTCGAACTCAGACGGTAAAACAATGACGATACTAGCATAAACCGTTAGGTTACAAATTCCGATCACATTTTCTTAATTGAATCTTTTAAATTGTTGATAAAAAAAACTTGATATTTTAAAAATCTTATAGCAAATTAATTTTATATGCGGTTACAAAAAAAAAATTAATTTTATATTTATTTTTTTGTCAACTGTATAATTTAGGTATGGAGTCTGGACATCTTAAAAATCCAGATTAACTCTACTGAAAATAGACATCATCACATCAATAATCGAGTTATGTTACATGTATTATATATGATTTAAACTAACACACATGTCAATTTGTGATCAACAATATATGGTTGATAAAAAAAAAAAAAATTGGAATGGGAAGTATACGAAATTTTTATTTTCTTATGACTTTAATTATCAATCAACAATACACTTATTAGTTAAAAAAATAAAAATAATAATACACTTGCATATTAATATATATAATATATACACATCGATCCTTCACTACTAGGGTACTCCATTTTATGTTCTTATGATTTTAGAAAATTATTCTGAATATTTCACTGATATATGGTGACAAGGTATATGCTTGGATATTTATGTGAGCTGATTCTTTTATGTTCCGCATGGGTCTTGTCTCTTGATATTTAATGCAACGTTACCCGTATGCGACTTACATATTTTACATCTATTGTTTTATTCGATTCGGCGCCATTACATAAACTAAGAACCACTTTAAATTTGATTAATTATGAAATTACCCAAATCAAAATAAAATACCTAGCTTTTCCAATAAAAAAATTGAACCATGTACTACTAGGGTACTCCATTATTGTTCTTATTTTCTTTTTCCTTGAGATTCAGTGAATACCATTATTAATTGAGTACACATATTTTTATTGCTTTTTTTTTTTTCGTGTTTGTGGAAGAAAACTTCAGTACTGTCAAGTGTCAACTCTATATTGATGTGCAATGTTCATAGCCTCAAAACGACGAATACACAATTTTTTTTTTTATAGTACGATTGTGATTGATAAAAGGGAAAAAAAAAAACAAAAAAATCGTTACTCGTTACCAAGAAAAGAATATAAAAGAGTATATATTGCATTCACATTCCTACTAAAGAGGCTATATATTTAGGCTAGGTTTGCATAATTATTTTCGTGTATTAAGTTGCTTAATCAACTCTTCTCATCGTTACCCTCATCAACACTTTCAAGAAGCTAGCTTTGCTATACAATGTTTTTTTTTTTCTTTTCTAATGATTATCGAGCCACAACATTCAAATCCATTATTAACAGCTAATTCCCACATTCGTTGGAGAAACATTCGATCTAATGATTTATGTTCACGGTATAGATTTTGAAGAAGCTTTGTTATATGATTTTATTCGGAAATATTACAAAAAAAATTAGAGACAAATTGGAGTTGGAAAATGGTGTCACTACTACATTAATATAAATATCAAGATTAGGTCGGGCCAAAAGGGAAGATTTGGTGTGGCCCAAAAAAAATTGCTATATTCAGACAATGCTCGTCATGATTGTTCTAGATTAGAGACGAAATTTTTCAAAAAAAAAAAAAAATGAAAAAACATGTAAAGACTAATATTTATGGGCTGTTATTGGTTATAGAATTTGTGTGGATTTTAAGAATTTTAAAAATCTGAGAGATTTTGTAAATCTGGTGAATTTAACACAGATTTCAGAAATTCTTATCAAATATATGTTTATGGATTTTTAGGATTTTTATTGATTGTCGTTGATTTATGAACTTTTCTTTTTTAAGAATTTTCTTTAAAAGGTAATAATATAACTTTCTTCTCTATTATAAAAGTTGAGACAGTCCCTAAAGTACAACAATTTCTTCTTGAAATCATGATTTTTTGGGATATTTGCAATACTTATGATCATTAGATATGAGTTGTTCATGTGTCGAAAGAGAGTTGGAAAAGTAAATCATTTTGCATGGTCGAGTATTGGAGAATCTAGGTATATAATCATAATTTATATTCAAGACAAAAATGAAGAAATATGGGTAAGCTACCACCATCAGTAATATATATATATATATAAGAGACACACAACAAGACGAATTGAACAACACAACTCATCTCTCTCTTTTCTGTCTTTTTATTTGTTTACACTTTTAAGTCTACGTCTACGTGAATTTATATTTTGTGTGTGTGAGAGTACTTGAGTGTCTGTGTGAGTACGTAAATGTGTTTGTGTTTTAAAGGTTTCATGGATTTCAAGAATCTTAGCTATATATATGGTATTGTCAAAGTTTTGTTTCATGAGTAAATTGATTGAGAATTTAAGTTCCAATAACATGAGATTTAAAAGGAATTAGAAAATCCATGATTACTAGACTTTTCCAATAACAGGGGATTTAAAATGGGATTTAAAAATCTTGAAACCAATAACAATAGATTTAATTAAGAATTTAGAAATCCATAAACCAATAACCATGGAATCAATAAATTCTTGAAATCTTTAAAAATTCCTCCCCCAATAACACCCCCTTATATTCTCATTTGTATTTTACATATTATACTCATCATAAGTGAAAACATAAATGAGTGTAGTTTCCTTTTGGGACTAATTAATGCTAATTCGGAAAAAAAACAAGATGAAACCTAATATACACGTAAACAATCCTCTTTATACACATAAACAAACAAGTATACATTTTACATATATATATATAATATATTTGTAACTTTGTATATACACATGAATTTTTTTAATTATGGACTTATGCAATAATGCAAATATATATAATATATCTCTAAGAACTTTGAAATATACTTGTTCATGCATTTGCTTAGAAAACACATCTTCATCTTTTGAATTATTTAGGAAATATTCAGCTAAATTAGCTTCATTCATTGGATTCCGGATTAAAGAAAAAGAACATGTCTTTAATGATTAACATTCTTTAAACCAAAACCACTAAATCAATTAATTCTGCAAAACACAAAAGTAAATTACCAAAACAAGGAAAAAAGAAAAAAAAGTGAAAAGTTTTGAATAAGCTAGGGAATCGTGATCATGGCCAATACATGTCTTTTTTCACTAAGTAGGAATTTTACAAGTGAATCATAATTACCTTGCTTCTTTAATTTTTCCTCCTTACGTCTATACTCCAAATCTAAACTCTTTCACTACATTTTGTAAACTCCCAAACAATGAGTATGATCCATGAGTTGACCAAATTAGGTCCTGGAATGTGGCGGTTTCCCAAAAACTCCGAGCATTGTTGCATCTACAGGGTCCCTGAAAGGTTGCGTAGGGTAAATCCAGAAGCATATACACCTCAGTTACTTCTCATTGGTCCTCTTCACCATTCTTTAAAGTCTCAAGCTCTCAGATCTCTTGGAGACATCACAAACACGAAGTCAATGGGCTACTTAAACATGGAGGAGCATAAGAAGATTTACCTAAGGGAATTCGCAAAAAGGGTTGATGGAAAAGAAACCATTGATGGATTCAGAAGAATAATCGAAGAAGAGGAAGAGATCATTCGAGCAAGCTACTCGGAATCAACAACTTGGATTCAGTCTTCAGAGTTCGTGGAAATGATCCTACATGACTCTGTATTTATATTGGAGTTCCTTTTGAAGTCTTACCACAAGGGACGAAACATGGAGAAAACAGAGGATCTTCTAATGGATGAGCCATGTCTTCAAAACACAGTCTATGAAGATCTTATATTGCTCGAGAACCAGCTTCCTTATTTCATCCTTGAAAAGCTCTTTCATCCAATAATCACAAGACTCCTTCCAAACCTGACATTCAGATTATTAATCATCTTTTACTTTGGATTCCAAGATAATATTGGACACAATTCCAAATTCAAACATTTCACAGATTTGTTTAGGTGTGTTCGAATGGAGACAGTTGGGTCAAAAGAACTGGAGACGGGTAACAACAAGAACATCAAACACATGTATAATGCGGATAAGTTAAATAGCGCGGGAGTTAAATTTGAAGCTGAAGAAGAAGAGTTCTCTTTAAAGGTGAAATTTGAGAATGAATGTTTGAAGATACCATGCTTTTGGGTTCGCGATGACATGGAGATGATACTGAGAAACATAATGGCGCTTGAGCAACGTCATTATCCTTTCAATGCATATGTCTGTAACTATGTCATGTTCTTGGATTTTCTCGTCGACGATGAAAAAGATGTCGACTTGCTTATCGAGAAGGGTAACCTTTCTTTTTCCAACTTGATTATATATATCAAGTTTAGTTCATTCTTGTAACTTCAGTTGAGAATGATTTGGTTCGGTTTTGTTTATATGTATTGATTGTATGTGATGGTTATGGTTTTGTTAGGAATAATAAAGAACTGGATAGGACATCAAAGTTCAGTGGCGGAGATGGTAAACAAGCTATCTATAGGAATCGTCGAAGTTAACTCTTACTACTCTGATATAGCATTCAAAATTAATGCTCACTATGCAAATCCAATCAATAGGTCACGAGCTATTTTGAAGCGTGTGTATTTTGGTAATCTTTGGACTGGAACAGCCACCGTCGCTGCTACATTTTTATTGTTGATGACTCTTGTTCAGACCATCGCTTCGATAATTCAAGTCAGGCAAAATGCTTAATAGTTTGTGTCCAGTTGTATGTTTGAGTATTTTTTATGAAGATATGTTATTGCAATGTAATATGATATCTAGAAGATATCTTTATAAGATTTGTGGTTGTTTGCTAGACTAACTTTCTTCTATGTGTGTGTGATGATGGCTCTAATGAGTTTTATTGCGAAGTTGGAATGGTTAATTATTTTAGGAATGGCTCCAACTTTGTTTTTTGGGAGAACCTTTTTAATGGTGAAACTAAAAATCCATACTTCACATGATTCGTAATACTAATAATTAAGTCATGTATTAGCTATTGTATTCCTGTTTCATTGTCAACAAATTTTAATTTTTTCAAAACACAATCATCTCAGACAATCCACCAAAGCAGACACAAGATTGTGAATATGTGTGAAACTTTATAATAAAACACAAGAAGAAGGCCTAAGTAAATCACAAATATGGGCCAAAAGGCCCATAAAACCGCAACAATCGTTGACAACACGAAAACAAAAATCTCGCAATCAATCAGATTTTGCTCATTTCTTCTCCGGCGAAAAATGGAGGAACAAAACGACGCCGTTGGTGGCGGCGGAGAAAGCAGTTTATTCGACGGAACAGCTCACTGGTGGTGGGCAATGGGAAGCGGAGCTCAAATTATGTGGGGAGTGAGATCGATTCGGAGAGGTTACGTCGGAGACACGCGTCTCATGCCACTCAAAGCCTTCGGCGTCGCATCACTCTTCGTCGGAGCTTTAGCCACAACGTCGATGGCAATCATCACCGCCACTGGGATCCACACAGTATAAAATCATTGATCTCTTTTTTTCTGTTGTTTGTGAAATTGTTGAATTTGATTCGAAATTGTGTGATTAGGTTCAAGATGCGATTGAGTTTGGAGATAGTATTAGAACCAATTTGGGGATTACTCCTCAGATACCCAAAAAGCAAATTACCGGTACGACAGTTTTTACTCGGTTTGATTTACTATTTCGAATAATGTATGAGATTGTTTGTCTTGATAAACCGGATTTTTTTGGTTTTGTAGAAACTGATGATTTATGATGAACAATGGTTGATACTCTCATTGGGTTCGCTACGGAACGATTCATGGAGCTGATTCTTGGGTAGATTCGAGAGCTGATTCTTGTATCTTGCGAGTCGATTTTGTTAGTGTATGTTTCATAAGTTAGCTGGTGTGCTAGGTTGTTGTATTCTCACCGACTCAACGCAAAAACCTTGTTTAGTTCCAAATCATTCAACACCCAATTTTTTATTTTTTATATTTCACATTATCGTTTCTCTCATCCAATTCATAGGTCAACACAAAAACTTTTTAATTAATAGAATTACCACTCTAAAAACGTTTTTTTTTTTTCGGTAACCAAATTAAATGAAACAAATTTCTATTTATAGAATATAAAAAATTAAAATTTTTGGTATAATTTTTATTATTTTTAGAATTAAAATACTATAAAATAATTGATCTCAAATACTATGAGATTCACTATGAGTCAAATCATGTAACAGCTCCCCGTGTTTCGTTCAAAATCATGTGAAAAGAAAATGACAATTTTTTTTATATCATCCGAACGTTATCATAACGAGTTTATAGGAAGTAACTTCAGTACATAATAACTTGTTAGCATTATTCATACTAACGATGCAGTTGCAATCCTAAATAAGACCAAAATATGTCTATTATGTCTTATTTGAAGTAGGAGATTACCGCAGCATTGAAGACCGCAATCACCACCTGGATGACAGCAAACAACAATATTGATGTGGCGGCGATAGTGGCTGTTCCTTTCCATAGGTTACTGAAATAAACGCGTTTCAGAATACTGCATGACCTCTTTCGTGGATCTAAATAGTGGGTGTTGACATTAGCCGCTATATCACTGTAGTAAGAGCCAAGACTGACGACATCCACACTCAGTTTGTTCACCATCTCCGCCACCGAGCTGGGTTGTCCAACCCAATTTTTTATTATCCCTTACAAACCAAAACCAAGGTGAATCAATGCACATAAATATATACGTATATAATACACCTGTCTAGGAGATGAAAGGTTACCTTTTCTCATGAGTAAGTAGACATCTTTCTTGGTGTCAATTAGGAAATCAAGAAACAAAATGTAGTTGCAGACATGTGCGGAATACGGGTAGTGGCATTGTTCAAGCGCCATTATGTTTCTCAGTGTCATCTCCGAATCATCCCGAACCCATAAACAAGGTATCTTCAAACAACCATTCTCAAAGCTCACCTTGAGGGAGAACTCTTCTTCCTCAACCTCGAATTTCACTCCCCCACTATGTAGCTTGTCAGCATTATACATATCTTTCATGTATTCAAAGTTCCCTAGAGCATGCTCTGGAAGTGTCTCCACGTATACCAACCTGTTCAAATCGGTGAGGTGGTTGAACTCTGAGTCGTCTTTGATCTTACCAGTGAGGCTAAAGTTGGTGATGACCATTTTGCGGAATGTCTGGTTCTCGTCTCCACTGATATGGGGCATGTAAGGATCGAAGAGTTTTTTGAGGATAAAATAAGGAAGCTGGTTCTCGAGCAAGATGAGGTCTTCGTTGATTGTAACTCGAAGACAAGGCTCGTCCATGAGAGGATCTCCTATTTTGGTTGTAACTCTTTGAGAACTCCTCAGCATGAACTCTAGTATGAAAACAGAGTCATGCAAGATCATCGTAATGAAATCTGAAGACTCAATCCAGGCCGTTGATTCTGAGTAGCTATCCCTAATTTCCTCTTCCTCTTCTGCGATTAGTCGGCGTAATTCATCAATAACATTTACTGTTGTAAACTTTTGTGCAAACTCCTTTAGATAAAGTTCTTTATGCTCCTCCAAGCTTAAGTGGCCCATTAACTTTGTGCTTGTGATAACTTTGTGCTTGTGATGAGCTTGAGATTTCAAAGAATGGTGAAGAGGTCCAATGAGGACTAGTTGTGGTGTGTATGCTTCTGGATTTACTCTACGCAATCTTTCTGGGACTCTGTAGATACAACGTTGCTCAGGCTTTGAAGGAATCCGCCACATCCCAGGATACTTCTTTGACTCTGTGCTTGACTCGGACTCATGGCTCTTGCCTTTCTGCTTAGAATCCATAATCCAGAATCTGAAAACTGAAAGATTACCTTTTTGGTAAGGATTTGAATTATGTTAAATAATTCCTTTTCTAATGAGATTAAGCATAGCACCAACTCTATATACAATATGTAACCTTGTTTGTAAGATCAATAAAACATAACAAATTCAAACAGTCTCTTGAATTAATATCATAAAAGACATACAAACTTACGTTCGAAATTCACCCTTGGGAGACGGTAGAGATGTATGGTCGAGTAAATGCTGAAACCTTGAGCTTATTTAGGGTCTGATCGATAATTGAACAATATATAGAACAAGTGACCAAAAATATTATTTAAAAGAAATGGTAACGAGAGGCCGCCATATTACTGAATAATTTACTCTTTGGCTAGAGAGCTATTTGTTAGAACTTGTTAGTTAGCTAGTAACAATCTCTCAATCTTATTCAGGCATCAGAGTCTACAAACCAATTCCGATTTTAGCACCGAGGAGTGTTCCTCATTGTCCAATTTCTTGTGGATTAACGAATTTCTTCTTTCTTGTTTCATTTATCTGTTTCCTTCTTGATTGACCTTCGTTTCTGTTAGCTACATTTCATTGACAACTCAATTTTTCTTCCTTCTTTAATTTTATTTTCCACATTACCCACCAATAATGTTACACCTTCGTAAAGCAGGCCAAAAAATTATAATTGAGGTTTTTTACATTAGAATTAGAATGAACATATACATGCCATAGGATTTAGAAANTTTTTCCCCCAAAAAAAAAAAAAAAAAAAAACTTTTATGAAGTATGGATTCTACACAAACATGTTATATATGGAGCATAAAAGGTAGACTAATCTTATTAAAAAATAGCTTTTGGATAAGGGAATATCAACTCTCAAAATTAAAATCTACAATTTTACATACCAAAATACAATTGCCATTCTGAACAACCATTTTTTATTTTATTTGACCAAAAAATCAAAAAGTAAAATATATTTTAGTTGGAGCATAAAAGGTAGTTTGCCAAAGCACTTGTCCCTTTTTTTTGGTCCACAAGAAGCACTTGTCAAATAATCTGAAGAACAGTTGAATTTTAAAATTAGAAACGAAGCTGCTAGTTAGCAATATGACTAAAGAGTGATCAACAATAGAAACTAGTAACGCTGCACGATAAAGCATATAAGTTATAGATTGACAAAACCGAAGACTGACTTTTTAAAATTTATTTTGGGCTAGCTAGCAATATAATTGAGAAGCACTTGTCAAATAGTTTGAAGAATGGTTAAATTTAAAATTCAAAACGAAGCTGTCATATAGTAACATTGCACGATGCCAGATTTAAATTATTGAGACTTAGAAAAAAAAAAAGAAGAAGCCCTCAATGCATATAAATAAATGGGGTAATTTTTAAAATACCATTTTGACCATAATGTATCACTCCTTCTCATTTTTATTTATTTATACCCTAAAAATATATAGGTTTTACACCCCCCCCCTCCCCCCCCAAAAAAAAACCCTGATAGTAACTATATACAATACCCTAACTTTATAAGATTTTAACCGTAACACCTAAACTATGGAAACCCTAAGTCAATTCTAAATCCTATAATTTTTATAAACCATAAGCCTTAACCCCCAACAAAATGAATTGATTCTAAGGATTTTTACAAAATAAAAGGTGGTAGATTTAGAAATATTTTTGGAAGGTGGTAAATTTAAAAAATAGTAGAGGAAATGTGGTATTTCCCACAATTTCTCTAAATAGATATAATTCTAACTAAATTTTTTTAGATATTCAGAAAGAGTTGAAGAAACATAAATTCTTCATAGTAATTAATAAAAAATATTTTTTTCAAACCAAGTAACGAACAACCAATCGCTAATGATAAATCTATCGCTGAAAAATCATTTTTCTCACATTTTTTTCCGTAAAATCATACATCAAACTTTGATAATCGGGTTTTGCAATCATCTTCCTTCCTCTTAACTAATATTGCCAAACCATTCAATCTTTCTTCTTATATAGTTGATCGTATGTCAGATTTGATCAACTTTAACTTGGACAAATTTCTTTGGACAGAGGTGACTGAAACTAGAACTATTAATTTTACCCTATAATAAATCCATGTTTGAATAACAACATCTTCAAGACTTTAAAAAAAATCTAACACTTCAACAGTCTTTCTGATCTAAGTTAGTAAAACTTCTCTTAAAAGTTTGCACTCATATATCATTCTCATCAACGTTTGAATGCTCACCATGTGTAAGAGAAGTTTCGAGGTGGATGCATGATGCTTTTAAGTCATCATCACTTGTTGTCCTAAGTTTTTCTAGATCAAACAAGAATCCAAATTTTTTTCATGCTCTTCAAATCGTTGAAACCTCACCTTAAGAGATATTGCAATTTGGTCGTCAATTCTAATGAAAATATCATTTATGAATTGTTCTTCCGCACTTAACATCACAGTGTCACCATCACTGTCCACTTCATCATCAAAATGCATTTTTTTTTTTATGATGCACTTTCTTCTCATAGGAAGTTCTGATTCAATATTCATAGGTATTGCAATAAGTTATACATTTCTTTACTGTTTCTAGGAGGTTCACCATTCATAAACTCTTGGAAGTGATACATTGTATCGTTCATTTTTTCTTTCTATAAGAAGCAAGATATCAGAGTTCCTTAGCTAGCAATATTATAGTTTTTTTTTTTTTTTGAAAAGAATATTAAATTGTGTTCCAATAATAAAAAAAAAAGTCTGTTTTACATCTGCAGTTTTATAAGAGAGCAAACTAAACTATGTGTGAAGTATATGGTCGATGACTTGGTCTTGAAGCAAACCAACATTGCATTCCCTCTTCATGTCTACTATGTCCTCGCTGTCGGATTGATGTTACCCTATATTACAGATGACTCAATCAGATTGACTGATAATTTGGTCTGTGGATTGGGAGGTAGCTCCGTGAAGTCTTTCATTCCTTTCTCTCCATAGATGGTAGATCAAAACCTGAAGCACGTATCTTTGTAGGAAACCTTGTAGAGGCTCCGTTGTATAGCTCGCAATATTATTATTAAGAAGCACTTGTCAATAATTTGAAGAATGGTTGAATTTAAAATTAAAAACGAAGCTGTCATTTAGCAATATGACTAAAGAGTGATCACAATAGAAACTAGTAACGTTGCACGATAAAACATAGAAGGTAGATTGACAAAACCGAAGACTAATTTTTTAAAATTTATTTTAGGCTACCTAGCTAGCAATATTATTAAGAATCACTTGTCAAATAATTTTAAGAATGGTTGAATTTAAAATTCAAAACGAAGCTGTCATTTAGTAATATGACTAAAGAGTGATCAACAATAGAAAACTGTTAACGTTGCACGATAGTAAGACCATCTTTATTAATAGGTTTAAGTAGAGTGTCTTAAAAAAGAAAAAAGAAAAAAAAAGTAGAAAACAAATATTAGAAAAACATGGATGTCTTACTTAAAGACACTTTTAAGTGAGTGTCTCCACATTTTAAGACACCCATGAGATTTCTAACATGTTTACTCCTTTTTTCTTGTCTTTTAGATAGGTAGGTCGATAACTTAAATACATAAAACAAGTGACCTAACAAGTTATACAAAAAAATTGGTAAAAGTGATCGCCATATTACTGAATAATTTAATTTCTGGTTATATAGCCACTGGTTGCCTAGTTATTAATTAGAGCTTGCTTTTAATTCGATCTTATATCAGATTCTAGATATCTTGATGGTTCGTTGCGATTTGTGAATTTACCAATTTGTTCTTGACTGACCATCGTTTCTGTTAGCTTCTTTCCATTTGTGACACTATGTTTCTTCCTTCTTTAATTTCATTTTCCACATTACAAAATGAACCAACCACTAATGTCACACCATTGCAAAGAAGGCCACAAATGTATAATCTTGAGGTTTGAAAACTATTAGAGTTAGAATGAACCATACACCACAACCAATTTCTTATAATTAATGCCATTAACTTATTTATTGTGATGCTTATCAATTTCCTAGGCTTTAGAATTTTTCATAAAGATGATAAATTTTGGCTTTTATTAATTAGTAACATGCGGAATCGCGGAATCTTTTTTAAAAACGTCATTTCGCAACATTTTTGTCAATCAGAAAAAATTGCGGGATGTGAAAAAAATTCAAAAACGTAGACTTGTGATTTTGCTGAAAAATAACAAAGAAAATTCATTAAGTGGATAAGTGAAATTTTACTTGTTTTTTCATGGAATATAGTTTGAATACTAATGACTATAATAACTAATTTCTTGATAATAAATTAACTTTCAACAATTAATTTTTAAAGCATAATAAAATTAATAATATTTACTATGCTGGTCAAAATATACATGCAAATTACAAAAATGAAATTGCATCTAAGATTTGGGCTTCATGCCAAAATTAATTTTTTTTATGTCTTTTGAATGTTTCCAAAAATAAGTGAAAAGTGATTACTCCTTTCGTAAAATGATAACGAGCATAGGTCATAATAAATGGTATAATACATATCTAACTAATTCCCACAAAACACTTAATGAAGTTTCACAGACAAAGATGAACAATGTTTAGTATATTGGTCATTCCCTCGATTAGGGAGTATTTTATTTTCCCATTTGGCCTGCTTGTTCGTTTATGAAAGCTCAAAATGGAGGAACAAAACGACGCCGTTGGTGGCGGCGGAGAAAGCACTTTATTCGACGGAACAGCTCAATGGTGGTGGGCGATGGGAAGCGGAGCTCAAATCATGTGTGGAGTGAGATCGATTCGGAGAGGTTACGTCGGCGACACGAGTCTCATGCCACTTAAAGCCTTCGGCGTCGCATCGCTCTTCGTCGGAGCTTTAGCCACGACGTCGATGGCAATCATCACCGCCACTGGGATCCACACGGTATAAAATCAAGATTCTTTTTTCTCTGTTGTTTGTGAAATTTGTTGATTTGATTCGAAATGGTGTGATTAGGTTCAAGATGCGATTGAATTTGGAGATAGTATTAGAACCAATTTGGGGATTACTCCTCAGATACCCAAAAAGCAAATCACCAGTACGATATTTCTTAGTTGGTATAATTTACAAATTCGAGTAAGATTGTGTTTTGTTAAACCGGATATTTTTTGGGTTTTGCAGAAACGGATGATTTATCATGAACCACCATGGAACGATTATTCCAGACGTGATTTGTGTAATTTCGACTAATGTAATGGTTAACCGTTGGGGTTTTGCCTTTTTAGAGACGGAGGATTTATCATGAAGAGATTTTAGTTTAATATTTGTATCGGTTTCACTACGTTTGTCCTCATGAATCGTGTGTATGTTTAGACATTCTGAACAAAAATATATTCGTGATGTTCGGATATTTTACAACTGCAATCAGTTGTGGCCCGATCCAAACTTGGAAACGAACCGAAACCTTATAGTACTCCTACAAATCTAAAATTTCTAAACCGATAGAATATGTATCTTAAAAGATCCGATCCTAATATCTATATGCCTACCTCTGAATGTTACAATACTATATATGAAATTTGTGAATACAAAATTTAACACAAAGAAGATACTTCAAAAGCTATTAATTTTAACAAGTCTTCTGCAAAAGAGCTTGTGGATACAAAACAAACATTATAAAAACAATTCTCCAAATAGACATACATCAAAATAAACTGTCATTCAAGTTTTATTTTACTGGCCAGTCTTAAAACAAGAACAATAAGAGAAAGTGCAACGGGAGCCATCCAAGTATGAAAAAGAGCGACCAATCATTTTTTCTTAGCATTTTGAATAACCTGAATGATCGTCATCACGGTCTGAGTTAGAGTCAAGAACAGTAGTAGCATGGCAGCAATGGTAGCCGTACCTGTCCACACGTTACTGAAATACGTGCGGCCGAGGGCATAACGAGACCTGTTGATTGGACTATCATAATAGGCCTTAACTTCAGACGCTACATCAAATAAATAATGATCCATCTCAACGACACCTAAAGAGAGCTTGCTCACTATCTTCGCCACCAGACTCTGCTCCCCAATCCAGTTATGTATTATCCCTTCAAAACCATACCATGACATATTAATGCTTCTAATGTCTACATCACCCAACATACATTTCAATATTTATAGATGTAACAATTAATATAGTATAGTATGACATGATTCAACAATAAATCGAAATCGTATGATCACTTGGACAAATATGCAAGTGTGTAAATGGTACCTTTCTCTGTAAGCAAGTCGACGTCTTTAACACTGTCGATGAGGAAATCCAAGAAAGTGATATAGTTACAAACGTAGGCGTTTAAAGGGTAATGACATTGTTCAAGCGCCATTATATTTCTTAATATGATCTCCCAATCTTCATGAATCCAC
>OVAF01002083.1:0-10093 GCA_900406245.1 Odontarrhena argentea | reverse complement strand
GAAATTATATTGAGAATTTAAGATGCTCCCAAGGTGGTGGGCTAGTGGTAGGGTGCTCCATGGTAAAAAGGTTCGATTCTCTTTCTCCTTTGATGTTAACACTTTGTTGGGAAGTATGTCAGTTAGGTTTTGGCCCAATTATTTATCTAGTAGTCAGCAAGTAGGTGGCGTGACCTCGTGACACATAGTCGAATGGCATCTCAATTCGGAATAGGCAGTGCGATTGCTCTTTGGATCTCATGGTCCGTTGACTCAAGTTCATGGTGTCCGTTGAAACGTTGGCCCACATGCATATCAAACCGTTCTTGTAGCACATTGGTGTATTCCATACTGAGACCAATCAGATAACCGATATGGTATATAAAAAAAAAAAAAAAATTAGATTGAGAGAAACTTGTATTTTACCATACAAACACAACCATAAACCCTAAATTAGGGGGCCACAAGTCCAATTAAGCAAGCCAAAGGGGAGAATTACAATAATCATGATAAACACGATTAGATTAAACTTATTCCAAACTATGGATTTAATAGTCAATCTAATCGCCCTCAAGAAAATGGTTCTCCCGAAAACTGAGATTTGCAGAGACAACAAAAAAAACAATGGACCTGTAGACACCAGTTCTTCTATGTCCTCACTTGAAATTAGTAGTATACTTTAGAAATTAGAGTGCAGCTTCCTGAAAATAGTATAAGACGGCAGATCTTTGAGAATTAAAAGGCTCCATCGAAATTACCTGTTCGGATGACTCAAAACGAATTCGACTGAGATCCGGAGAGAGGGACGCTACAACTGATCAGACCTCGACCAAGTCTGATGTTTACTTCTTGTGGACAAGACTAAACAAAGTCGCCTTAAACGATTCACCATCCCTAGGGAAGATGATAAAGGCTGCGATTCGACAAGGTCTTGGAGAATAACCACTACAGAGATGAATATATAAAGCTAAAAACAAAGCATTTGAGCCACAAATCTGTTTAAAAAACTGAAAAAAAAACATATATAAATAGACACAAAGGCACAAAAACGGAATGGGAGATAGAGAGAAGATTGAAAAGAGTAAAAGAGAAACGATAGCGGACAGACACCAAAAATCCAATAAACACTCTAAAACCGAGAGAGAGATAAATCTAGATTTTAGATCTATGACAAGATAAGAGGAATCTGAGACGTTCGCAGTCGAAAACCACACAAGTTTTTATTACGAACACTACATTTTTATTTCTTTTCTTTTGAACAAAGATATTTGTGTTCAAGATATATATGGAGGGAGTAGGAAAATGTTTTTTTTTTTTTTTTTTTTTTCCATCTAAACTTTTATTAAAACCAAGAGAGAATACATGGAAGATTACACAGCTACTACGATCGGAGAAGATGATCGCATAAACTTTAGCTCAAAAGAGAGAGCCAACTAGAACCAAAAGCAAGGTAAAAAGGTCACAAAACCCAAAACATCCATAAGCAAACTACCACTTAATCAAGGTGAACATGAAAGCACAACACCACCACTTTAAAACTCGAACAGGAAGCTTGAGGTCAAAGAGAACATAACACGAAACCTCCCGTAAGGAATAAGACTACCTTCCAAATTAAGACCAAGACTACTACTCCGGCAAGAGGGAACTAAAACAAACGTTTAGAGGTCTTCCGAAGACGGCGATGTCGAAGACAAAGCAATACGACAATAGGACGCCTCGATAGTAGACTTTGAAAAGAGTAGACTTCGATCAAGTCTTCATGTAGAGGCAGGGAGCGAAACACACCCAATCCGAATAAGGCCAAGCACCGAGACGAGAGACCAAAGATCGAACGGACGAGTGAAACCAAGACTCTCAAGCAACCAACGAGCCTTAAAGCAGAGATATGTAACCTCATCTACACAACTAAACTAAGAGGAAGCCACCAGAGAAGTTTTAGGAGAACCACTAAAAAGGAATCAAACCTTAAGCCACCTACAATAAGAAAAAGGAACCGGAGGCAAAACACTTCCACACACCCAAACCAACAAAACTCCAAAACCATTTGAAACAAACAGAGTCAGAGATTGAAGGATGAGAAGAGGAAACCTGGAGGAAGTCATGAGGAAACCCAATCAAGAAGGAGCCAAATCAAACCGCCGACAAAGAGGCGTATGTTGCTGGAGCAACTCCGTGGTCCTAAGGACCGGAAATCTCGGATTCCTCAGACCAGAATCACATCACCAACTCCAATTTGACCACCAGATCCTCCATCAAACGCAGGGGAAACAAAACAAAAGAAAAATACAAAAGAGATAACACGAAAGGACCACCGGACCGATATCGGTGCTATGAGAGCCACCATACCAGTCCGGAGTCAAGCACAGGCAAGATCTAAGCTTCTCCTTCAAAATCCCCCTTTTTTTCTCTTGCGGCCAAACCTAATTTTTCTCTCTGCCGTGAGGAAAATGTTTGTTTAGAAATGAATTTTGGGAGAGATTATTTGAAAACATAATTTGCTTTTTTTTTTCTGCGTAAAAAAATAAAAAAATAGTAAACATCCTATATTTTTTTTTTTTTGTATAAAAAAAAAAACTTAAACCATCTTTGCATATTGGGATAGAGGGAGTAATTAATGTTTATCCGTTCTGAAATGTGGAGACCATTAAGTGAGACGGGCTTTTGCAGGCACGATTCCCATAAGGATTATGGTTTTGAAATATCCAACATTTTTTTGGGGTTAAATGATAGCCAACTCATCCAAAACTGTCCATTGTTAATTGTATGACCAATTTATTGTTTTTTTGTGTATTACACTCTTGACTCTTCCCTCTTCCAATAGTTTCCACACAGTAAATAAAACGAAGAATCTAATTATCAAATACTACGTGGCAACAAAAATAAATAGTACGTAAAATTGAATGCCAGAAGTGATATCTCTCTTTTTCCTTGTGGATAAGATAGTAAGTAAAACTCTAATCAAGTAACGTCATTAAAGCCACTTTTTGAGTTAATTCAATTTCCTCCTCTTATTTATGGGATACCATTTAAGTTCTTTTGTCTAATTCTCTTAAAACTTACTGGGAAAAGTATTTATAGTTTGACATAAAAGAGGGGGTCTTTTTATGTAGTACAATATTTTTGTCTTATTGTATGAATCAGACTCTGTCAATGATTTGGCAGGTCTCAGTTGAAAATAGTACCAAAGGCTAATGCTACTCATGTAAATTGCAATGCAACTGTTGATTTATTTAATTTAATATCACAGCAGCATTTAGTCTTTTAGTACTACAAATTTATTGCAAAAAAAAAGTAAAGTACAAAAATTATTACACTTTTGGAGTTTTCCGAAACTTCTTTCTCTTTTAGAGTCTCTTGAAATCTTGGAAGTTTTCTACATATACATGACTTGTCTTTCTCTTTTATCTGCCAGCAAAGAGAGATGGTTTAGTGTTGTCTGTGGTTATCTCTCCTTTTACCCTTTTATATATATATATATTCTCACTTAAACTCAAAACACAATAACAACACTCTCAAGAACAAGAAACTTTGCATTAGAAGTAGAAAATCACTTTCTTAGCTCAACTTATTACCAAGTGAGCTGATCTCTCTGTCTCTCTATGGATTTAGGAGCAAGAAGAAGGCTACCTAGTAGCAGAAGGGTTCCTTCAATGGGAATAGGAGGGGAAGAGGAGTTTCAAGAAGAAGATGTGTGGTCAGTTTTAAGAGAAGGAGAAACTTCAAGTCCTGAAATGAAAATACCCAAAAGTCATTTCTCTTCCTCATCTTCTTCTTCTTCTTCCGCATCTTCACCATGGCAAATTCATAGAACCAAGGAGGTCTCAAGAGTAAAGCAGTCATCTGCACCTATGAATGTCCCTGATTGGTCCAAGGTTTATGGCAACAACAACAACTCCAAGAGCAACAGAAGGAGCAGTCATTTGCATTCTCATGATGATGATGAGGAGGAGGAGGATGAAGATGGTTGCATGGTTCCTCCACATGAATGGGTTGCAAGAAAGTTAGCAAGAACACAGATCTCATCATTTTCTATGTGTGAAGGAGTTGGAAGAACACTTAAAGGAAGAGATCTAAGCAAAGTGAGAAATGCTGTTTTGTCAAGAACTGGTTTCTTGGAGTAAGTAGAAGAAGATCATCATCCATGTGCATGGAGGATGAATCCCATAACTCTTGTTTAACATTATCATCATCATCATCATCATGGAAAACTCAACTTTATGGTATCCGCATCATCATCATTATCAATGTCATTGTCGTCATCATCATGTGGGGATCACTACACCAAGAGTCTTTTGTTAAGCTTTTTTTTTTTTAAGTATTATTATGGTTATTATTAATTTTCAATGTGTTTTTTTTTTAGAGTAGATAAGTATCATAGTGATGATGATGACTTGTCAGCCCCATGCATGGGACCCTATTTTATTTTCTTCTGTTGTTTTTTTTTTTTTTTGGTTCTCTTAAATAATCTTTATATGATCTTAAATTAGAGACTAGAGACTAGAGAGAGTATATCCTTTAGAACCTTTAATTGTAGCCTCTTTGAGTTCTTCACCATTTTAGGTGAAAGTTTTTTTGTCCTTTGCAATCAATGTTCTATATTAAATATATGTCTTTTTGTATTTCACATAAGGTTGTTTAAACTTTGTCTCCTCTCGCAGAATGAGCACA
Organism: Odontarrhena argentea; assembly: GCA_900406245.1. NCBI lineage: Eukaryota > Viridiplantae > Streptophyta > Magnoliopsida > Brassicales > Brassicaceae > Odontarrhena > Odontarrhena argentea. The sequence continues at coordinate 5,446 of OVAF01002083.1, read as the reverse complement.
TTCTTTGATCATTTTTTCACTCATGTACAACTATAAAATAGGTTAGTATTATAAAATAAGTTAGTATTAAACTCGGGACTAAATCGTATTGAACTCTGGACTAAATCGTGTATGTGAACTATCGATGCAAAAAGAAATGAACCATAAACATATGCTGAGTTTACGATTCTGAAGACGTTTCAACCACATCTACTCGACTAAAATTATAAATTATAATTATTACAGTGAAATAATTTGTTTCTATTCCTTCATCAAGGTCTTCACTTTTGAGGATTGAATGCATGATTTAATTTGTTTAAAACTCTTTTATTACTACTTTCGAATAAAGTTAATTATAAAACATGCCCATCTTATAAAATTTATTTTTGAAAATACCATTAAATTTTTAATTTTGTAGAAAATGCTATTTTCCTTAGGTTTATTGCACTTTTCACTAGGGTTTAGGGTTTTCTATTAGGGTTTAGGATTCACCATTAGGGTTTAATATTTATTATTAGGGTTTATGATTTATTATTAGGGTTTAGGGTTGAGGGTTGAGGGTTTATAATTGACTTTTTCATATTTTAAATGTTTATGGCATTTTCACTAGGGTTTAAGGTTTCCTATTAGGGTTTAGAATTTGCTATTAGGGTTTAGAATTATCTGTTAGGGTTTAGGGTACACCATCAGGGTTTAGGGTTCATTTTTAGGCTTCAAAATTGATTTTTCTCCTAAATAAAATGATATTTCTTAAAAGACTAAAAATTTTGTGGCAAAAATACAATTTTTTTAAAAATTGTGGCATTCTTCATAAAACCCCCTTTCGAATACCTTTTCTCGTTAACTTACTACTCCTCTCACTTTTATTTTAGATGATATTTTAAGGTTTCTATTAAAATTAATTATGTTTTTATTTTTGTTTTACTGTTGAGATTTGCTCATTAATTTTTCATTTTTACGTCGATTTTTATATATATATATATATTTTATTTTTTTTGTTCAAATCAACGATACAAAGTTAATATACATATTTTTTTTTTTGTTAAAAAAACTATTACATAAGAAAAGATATGTGCTATATAGCGAAATAATATATATATAAAGAGAAAAAAATTAGACAATATTTTCCATATACAAATTTTACTCGTAAAGGGCTCTGTGATCCATTATTTTTTCTTCTTCGTAGTTTTTTTTTTTTATACGAACTGTGTGCGTGAGTAGTTTTTTTTTTTTTTTTGGCGCATACCTCCAGACTGTGCTTCACATGAAACAAGATGATTTCACCAGCAATTCCGAATTTTTGACAATTTGATACCCGTGATTTCGTATCTAAGACACATTTTGAAAATAAGTGATTTTGATTTTCTCTTTCGATGCCACCCTAGATTAAATTTCATAAAATCCAATGTTTCTATAACCGAAATAACTAGATCCCAGATTTGGATTTGGATATGCTTACTATTGAAATTGTCAACAAATAAACATAGATACCGGTCGAAACACCATCGGTCATACAAACTCTCGGGTGCGAGTCTTGGGCAAACAATCCCTAGTGGGATTGTGTCACAAAGAGGCGGTTATTCATCAAACAGCCGAGAGGATTTGACAACTTCAACGGTGAATGTCAAAAGCTTGTAGCTCCTCAAGGGATTTTTGTGGCACCACAAAGCATAAACACTCAGTCTTTGGAGAAATCAATGATATGCGCTGAAAGTCTACCATATATCAAAAATAGAACAGTCCCAGTCACAACTACCACTATTTTGGTCCAACACTCGACATTCAATCGGAAAACGTCCAGTGTACCACCGATAATGAACGTGTCAAACCCAACAATCACTACCACGCCACCGATGACGAACTCATCCACCATGGCTTGAGCCGCTTTTACTCTAAAATGAAAATTGATATTATCGATACTAATCACATAGATTGACCACGGGTCCAACCTCCTCGCCTCTATTTAACCACATGAGCTCGATATACGTTCCACCATTCACATGAATCCTATCATTGTTCAAAATATCCGTGTTGGACAAAAATTAGGCATGACCACGCGCACATATAGCTAATGCGGTTAAGGTTATAAGTTTTTTTAATTGTAACCTTAACCATTTAATATACAATTAAAACGATTATGGTAATTACAAGTCCAGTTAATACACTTATAATATATATATACACTTATATTTTTATATATGTTTCGAGTGTAAAATAGTTAATATCACGATTGTTAGTTATATAATTATATATTTTATAAAATAAAGCTTTAACTGTAACGATAATAAAAAATAAAGCTTTAACTGTAACAATTATAAATATATATTATTAAAGTTAGCTCTAGCAGATTTTTTGTATTTGTTAAATTTAGATTAGACTGATTTTTGACAAAAAAAAAAATAAAAAAAAATTAGACTGTTTAAAAGTCAATTAAATTAAAATTAAAATTAAAGTACACATTTTAAATCTGTATTTTTTTTTTTGGTCGATGCCATTGTTCAAGTTCTGAAATTATATAAATATATAAATTCTTTCAGACCAAAAAAAAAAAAAAAAAAATTCTTAACACAAATATACCTAGAAAGTTATTTTTTGTTGTGTTATCAATCATCTAGATAATGTGACTCATGCCTACTATATATCATTTCAATAATTTTTTTCACATAAAATAGTAAAGATTTGTTATGAATACAACCAATAAAGGGAAATTTCCCTAAAAATCTTCAAACTTAATTACGATTTGATAAAAAATGCTTGAATTTTTTGATTACCCACTTTCCTAGTTGAACTATTTTTTTTACCCATTTTGGTACTCAAACTATTTGTTTTATCCAGTTTAATTCTTGAACTTTAGTAGTATACCCATTTTACGAGTCATACTTAACGGACGTTAAATGTGTGTCGTTATTTTTTTTAATGATAAAATAATAATATTTAATTAAAATAATAAAAAATCGAGAAAATATATTAAAAAAATCAGTAAAATTCCGAAAAATTCTAAAATTTAATGGAAAATAATTATATTTAAATTTCGATAAAAAAATAAAAAATAGTTTCACTTTTTGAATTTGAATTTATATATTTCTAAGATTCTAATAAATAAAATATCAAAGAATTTTTCTTTTGGATCAGAAATATCAAAGAATCTAAAGAGAAAAAAAAAAAAAATCATTTGAAATCTAGTGAAACTTGTTTTTTTTTAGAAACTTTTAATTTCGGTAACCAAATCAATTTTGAATTTTTTTAAAAGATTCATAAAATTACAAAATCTTCAAAAATAGTATGATACAGTAAAACCTCTATAAATTAATACTCAATAAATTAAAAATTTGGTAAATGAATGAATGTTTTGGAACAAAAATTAAAATTTCCATCCATATTAGGACTCTCTAAATTAATATCTCGATAAATTAATAAAATATCATGATCCGACGTATTAATTTATGTACTCCGACGTTATTAATTTATTTATGTTTTACTGTTTATGTCATTTTCTAGTCTGATTCAATCCTCTTTCAACTAAACCCTATAGTTCTTAAAAACTAGATGAGTTAAAAAATTGTTAGCCACTTAGGCTAATAATTCGAAAATAGTTGGAACCAACATCAATGTATGTATTAAAATTTTTACTGATATAAATTTCAAATGATTTTTTTTTATCATATGATTCTTTGATATTTAATTTTTAGTATTTTACAAATATATATTAAATTTAAATTCAAAAATGAAATTATTTTTTTATTTTATATCTTAAGTTAAATATAATTATTTTCTTTAAATTTTAAAATTTTTAGAAATTTTATTATTTTGTTCCTAATTTTTTTCGATTTTTTGTTATTTTTAGTGAATATTATTATTTTATATTAAAATAATAAAATAATGATACTCTTAATGTATGTTAAATAGGGCTCGTAAAATGAGTATACAACCAAAAGTTTAAGTATTAAAATGGATAAAAAAAATTGTTCAAATAGGAAAGTGGGTAGTCAAAAAATTCATGTATTTTTTATCAAATTGTAATTAAATTCTAGGATTTTTAGGAAAATTTCCCACCAATAAATTATGTTAATACATACACGCAAAAAAGCCTGATAAGAATCCAAACCCATATAGTATGGCCCAACAAAAATTACACTTGGCGGTGCTGACGTAGTTATAAAAATCCCTTGCAAGTCAATTAAAATTAAAGTAAATTCCAAGAAAACACCCAATTGTACAAGTCTCGTTGCCGTGCAGGAAACAATCACTAAACCCTAAATCATTCCTTTAAATATTCTCTCTTTCCTTAATTATTAATCCAAATTCCAATCTTTTGATCAAACCCTAGTCTCTCCATCTTTTTCTTCTTCTGGGTATGTTCAATTCGTGATTTTGCTTTCTGGGTTTTTAATCACGATTTCACCCAGCAGCTAAAGTTTTGTTTTTTTTACTTAATTATCGCAGATATCGAGAATCGCCATGGCTAAGAACTCGTTCAAGCTCTCTAATCCTCTGGGTTAGTTTCCTTGATTCTTTTTCTCTTCTTAACTTTTTCAATTTCTTTAGTTTTTACTTTGATCGATAATCGCTTATTGTTCATGGTGCTTTGATCGTTGCTTCTTCTTTCGATTTTGTTGTGTTAGATTGTGTAACGATTCTGATATTTGTTGATGGAATTGGATTTTGATTAGCCCTGATTAAGAGTTTGTTAGTTCTGATTTCACTTTTTGCATATGGTTTGGATTCTGAACTTGATTTTTGATTACCCTGATTCTGATTCGATATTACTTGGATGTATCTCAAGGATGTGTTCATGTGGTTTTTAATTCATTAATTTGTATGGTTTTTGTTTTGATCACAGAGATGAGAATGACTGAATCTACTCGTATCAGAGAGAAATACCCAGACAGAGTTCCAGTATGTGTTCTGAACTTTCTTGTTGTTACCGAATCGATACCGGTATTTTAGTGTATTGTTTTAAGTAAAAAACCGAATGCAGGTGATTGTGGAAAAGGCCGGACAGACAGATGTTCCTGACATTGACAAGAAAAAGTGAGTAATGTTTAGATCACAATATAATCAGATAACAAACATTGCAAGGGGATTTGTGTTTTGGTAAACGAAAATTTGAGTCTCGCTTATACTCTAAACTTGAAAACCAAAACTCGTACTTTATAGTTTTCTTGAGCTATCATTATATGATTCTCATTCTTCAAAGCTCTCTTGGTCTTTATTTTTGTACAGTCGAGCAGTTTTTAAATGCAGCTTTGCATCGCATTAGCATTCTTTTTGTTGGTTGCAATGTCAAAAGTTACATTTAAGTACATGTTTATCTGACCTTGTTTCTTCTCATAGGTACCTCGTACCAGCTGATCTAACCGTTGGCCAGTTTGTATACGTTGTAAGGAAAAGAATCAAGCTTGGAGCCGAGAAAGCCATCTTTGTCTTTGTCAAGGACACATTACCCCCAACCGGTAAATGAATCAAA
>OVAF01002082.1:0-17565 GCA_900406245.1 Odontarrhena argentea | reverse complement strand
TCATTTAATATAGTGATACAATTTAAGTGATACAATTCACCTCTTTTTTAGTAGTGACATAATCCCAAATTGTTTAAAGCTATTTCAAAGATATGGTTATATATTTTAGCAAAAAAGATTTAGTTATATGTTTATGAATAAATAAAATAAAAGATCATGCAACCGCCTAAAACTATAAGTAATTTTTCCCCAAAATTACATAAGTAACTATTTATATTTTTTGGTCAAATGTTAAAATATATACATAAGTAACTTTAACCAGAGAAAAAACTTGTATTAGTAATGTTAATGATTAAAATTAAGTTTTTAGAAAGGATTTACAGAATCTCAGATATATATGGAGTCATGGAGAGATGATTTAGTTAGGTGAATATGTTATCATTAACGTTTTTGGAAGTACCTATGTCATAATAAAATGGGTAGGCTTAAACGCATTGATATTTTTCTTAAGTTCTCAAAGCAACATTAGTTAGACCAAACATTGGAATAAGGTAAGCTTAATACAAAAATAAATTAAATCGACAAGTTGCTCACATAACTATACACAAACGTTTTGACGAGTTCAGAAGTAGTAGCCACTATCTAATACATTTTAACCACGAATACGATAGGAATATTAATAATTAGTATTTTAAATTTTATATATCCGTAAACACATCATGAAAGTCACTTTCTTTCACGGTCTGATCTTACTATTTCATCTTAAAAAATTCCATTAAATACGATTCCATTCTAAATAAAAAACGATTTAATAACGTTGAAAATTAATGCAAAACCTAATTGAACAAGCTAACCACGACGTTGCCTGGATTGACTCCATTCAAGTTCACCAACAAAAAATGAAATTTTTTTAAAAAACCAAATAAAATTTATTTGTTCAAAAAATAAAAATGGAGCTGTCATATAACGCCGAGCCGGATCTCACAGTCAAGCCATCTCAGCAAAGCAATTAGAAAATGAACGGCTGAGATGTTGGATTAATTATTAATCAAGAGTCATTAAACAGTTAACACGAGGGAAAAGGCTGTCTGACAGCCAGGTCACGTTATCTTTTCCTGTGGTCGAAATGATTCGTCTTCTTCGAATTTCTTTTTATTTTTTTTGAAAGGACGAAAAAAAAACTTGGACAGATAATAAAATCGCGCCTATATAAGTTGACATATTTCTCTCCCCCCTTTGAATTGTCTCGTTATCCTCACTTTTCATCGGCCGTTTTTGCTATCTCCGGCGAGGAAGTCAAAGCTAGAGAAGAGAAGAAAGAGAGTTTACGGAGAATCGTCTTCTTCTTCTTCTTCGTCTTCTTCGATCTTTCTCGTTTAAGGTAAAAGAGAAAGTTTCTGGATCTGGTTTATTTCTTGGATCTTGATTTTGAGTTTGGTAGAGATCTGGTATTGCTTGATTTTGGATCTGTGAATTGTTTATGATCTTTCCGATCTTCTGTGAATCGATTTTTCGGTGGAGTGATTAACTCTTAGCTCGATTAGTGACTGGAATTTGTGTTGATCTTGATGTGAATAGCGGTAGATCTAGATTCAGGTTACTGTTAAATGTCTTTCCATCTCTTGAAACGATTTGTAGATTTCAGTTGAAATCTGAACTATTGAGCTTAGATCGGAATCTGAACTGTTAAGTTTTGATGAAGTTTGACTATGGAGTCAATCGATTGATGGATAATGAATGAACTTGGGTCTATTCATGGATGTGTTGAAGTTGCAAGAAAATCAATTTAGGAGGAGCCTGATTCTTTGCTTTTAATTCGATCAGGGTTCATTTCTCAGTATTCAGCTCTTTTTGTTTTGCAGTTCATAAAAAATGGCTGAGGCTGATGATATTCAACCCATCGTCTGTGACAATGGTACCGGAATGGTCAAGGTTAGTTTATTTTCTTTCAGATCTGTGGATGCTGTCATTTGCTTAGGAACTACAGTTTTGATGATACATCGGCTTCTTTGTGTAGGCTGGATTTGCCGGTGATGATGCACCCAGGGCTGTTTTCCCAAGTGTTGTTGGTAGGCCAAGACATCATGGTGTCATGGTTGGGATGAACCAGAAGGATGCCTACGTTGGTGACGAAGCACAATCCAAAAGAGGTATTCTCACCTTGAAGTATCCGATTGAGCATGGTGTTGTTAGCAACTGGGATGATATGGAAAAGATCTGGCATCACACTTTCTACAATGAGCTCCGTATTGCTCCTGAAGAGCACCCGGTTCTTCTTACCGAGGCTCCTCTTAACCCAAAGGCCAACAGAGAGAAGATGACCCAAATCATGTTCGAAACCTTCAACTCTCCAGCCATGTATGTCGCTATCCAAGCTGTTCTCTCCCTGTACGCCAGTGGGCGTACTACCGGTTAGTACATTTAGGCTTTTTCTCTGTTGATACTCGTTTATCATTTTGAAACTGGGCTCTGACTCTCTCTCTCTTGATCAGGTATTGTGCTCGATTCTGGTGATGGTGTGTCTCACACTGTGCCAATCTACGAGGGTTTCTCACTTCCACATGCCATCCTTCGTCTTGACCTTGCTGGGCGTGACCTTACTGATTACCTCATGAAGATCCTTACTGAGAGAGGTTACATGTTCACCACCACAGCAGAGCGGGAAATTGTAAGAGACATCAAAGAGAAACTTTCCTTTGTTGCTGTGGACTACGAGCAGGAGATGGAGACTTCCAAAACCAGCTCATCCATCGAGAAGAACTACGAATTGCCCGACGGACAGGTCATCACCATTGGTGCTGAGAGATTCAGGTGCCCAGAAGTCTTGTTCCAGCCATCGTTTGTGGGAATGGAAGCTGCTGGAATCCACGAGACAACCTATAACTCAATCATGAAGTGTGATGTGGATATCAGGAAGGACTTGTACGGTAACATTGTGCTCAGTGGTGGAACCACTATGTTCTCTGGTATTGCAGACCGTATGAGCAAAGAAATCACAGCACTTGCCCCAAGCAGCATGAAGATTAAGGTCGTTGCACCTCCCGAGAGGAAGTACAGTGTCTGGATCGGTGGTTCCATTCTTGCTTCCCTCAGCACATTCCAGCAGGTAATTATTGACCGGATTTTTCGATTTCTCAAATTTAAATCAAAGGCTAATTATGTATGTGCTTTGTTGATCAGATGTGGATCTCCAAGGCTGAGTATGATGAGGCAGGTCCAGGAATTGTTCACAGAAAATGCTTCTAAGCTCTCAACAAGAAGGCTAAAAGCTGGATATTATGAAATGGGATCAAAGTTTCTTTTTTTCTTCTATTTGCTTCTCCATTTGTTTGTTTCATTTCCTTTTTTGTATTCGTTTCTAAGCACTTGTGTGTGACAAACTCTCTGGGTTTTTACTTACGTCTGCGTTTTCAAGAAACCGCTTTCGTTTTGCGTTTTAGTCCATTGTTTTGTAGCTCGAGTGATCAAATTGATGCCTCTTTATTCCTTTTGTTCGATAATCTCTTTCAAAACCGGGAAGAAGAATATTGAAACTATTTGCAATGTTAATACAAGTATTGTATGAGATAAGATTTTATTGATTTGGGTACAAGTGTTAATGTATGCATCCTTCAACATTATAAACTCCATCTTCGGTAGTGAAAATTTGAGGAGTTGTGGCCTTGAATGTTTTCCATTCACATATAAGTTAAAATTTACTATACAACCTTCAACAGTTCAATCAAATCAATTTACACTTTTACAGATTAATATTTGCTTTTGCTCTTTTTACGTATCCCATATATGTGTTCAATCATATCTCAGAAAGTAACACTTCAATTATTTCCGTCTGGCCGAAATCTAAATCACTTTCCACCAATATATAAGGGATGGGTGATATCAACTAATCAACTTTATGTATTTGTTCCATCAGTTTTATATTTAGCAATTGGAAGTACAAATCTTTAGGCAATTATGGGAGCTAATAAATATAGAAATGCATTGCATCAAGTATTTTAAGATCCATGATACACTTCGGAGCTGTCACATTTGGTATCAAAGCGTAACACACCACTCTTCAGGCATCTTGCTAATCCGAAAAAACTTTTTTTATATACTTTTTGACGAAAAATCCTATAAAACGATCCGGTCCGATGCACTCTCGCTGTTGATTGGAAAAAAAACAACTTGTCGAATCTTGTCATCAAAAACCTGTCTAGCTAGATTATCAATCACACTTTGAGAAACTCGTGGCAGCAAACTAGCTAGAAAGTATGTTTCTTCAACTTGTAGGCTGAGACTATTTGAACATATTCTCAAAGTATCGTGAAGCAATCTCCCCTTTTTCTGTATTCTTGTATTTCTCCTGCCCATTTTCATCTATCAGGAACTGTAGTGAATTTTTGGACAAAATATTTTTAGAGTAAACATACATGATGCTACACTTATGCATTGCCTATGCTTATTCCATAGTTTGGGCCTTGTAAATAGCATACATGGGCTAATACATTGGGCCTAAGCATTACAAAAGAGGACGTAAAACTCGACAAAATAGATTTACCGCTTGAAATCTAATTAATCCCAATCCTTTATCCTCTGCGTCTCTCCCTCTTCCACTTCTGCAAATTAGGGTTTAAGCTTGAGAAGAGACTCGAATTCGTCTTCGTTCTGCTTTCGTCTGAGAAATTTCCCGGCGTAATACGTAACTCGGAAGATCCAAGATGGCTCGTAATGAGGAGAAAGCACAGTCGATGCTCAACAGGTTCATCACCATGAAAGAAACTGAGAAGAAGAAGCCTAAAGAGCGTCGACCTTACCTCGCCTCCGAATGCAGAGATCTAGCCGATGCGGACAAATGGAGACAACAAATCATGCGAGAAATCGGTCGCAAAGTGAGCGAGATTCAGAACGAAGGATTAGGCGAGCACCGACTTCGAGATCTGAACGACGAGATTAACAAGCTTCTGAGAGAGAAGTATCACTGGGAACGACGGATCGTTGAGCTAGGAGGTCCGAATTACATGAGACATTCGGCGAAGATGACGGATCTCGACGGGAATATTATCGATGTGCCGAATCCTAGTGGTCGTGGTCCTGGGTATCGTTATTTCGGTGCGGCAAAGAAGCTTCCGGGAGTTAGAGAGCTTTTCGAGAAGCCACCGGAGCTGAGGAAGCGTAGAACGAGGTATGATATATATAAGAGGATAGATGCTAGTTACTATGGGTATAGAGATGATGAAGATGGGATTTTGGAGAGATTGGAGATTAATGCTGAAGGGGAAATGAGGAAGAAGACGGTTGAGGAGTGGAGGAGATTGGATGAGGTTAGGAGGGAAGCTAGGAAGGGGGCTACGGAGGTTGTGAGTGTTGGAGCTGCTAAGGAGGTTTTGTTTGAGGAGGAGGAAGATGTGGTGGAGGAAGAGAGGAGGGAGAGAGAGATGGAGATGGAGAAAGAGAAGGAGTTTGTGGTTCATGTTCCGTTGCCTGATGAGAAGGAGATTGAGAAGATGGTGTTGGCGAAGAAGAAGATGGATCTGCTTAGTAAGTATGCAAGTGAAGATTTGGTTCAGGAGCAGACTGAGGCTAAAGCTATGCTTAATATCCACAGATAGAAAGGTGACTGATCATCCTTTGTTACAATGGTTTTTAATTAATCTTCATGGTGCTTGAAGACTCTCTCTGTCTTTGGTTTCTTTTGCAAATCTTTTTTAGCTGCTTTGATGCAAATCTTTTTTAGCTGCTTTGATCTGTCTTTTAGTTTCTTAGAGAATTGATTAGTTGTTCTTTAAGCTTGCGGATAATATTACGAAATTTACTTAGATGATATCGCCCTCCAGAGTTTGCTGAATTTTGATAGATTTCTTAGTTCTTGATTATATCGCCTTAGAGACCGTGAAACATCAGCTAGTTGTTATCTTGTGTCATGACATCCCTGTTCTTCCTAATAAGTTGAGCTTCACTCACCCAAGTAATTGATCCTGTATGAGAGTGGTTTTAGGATTCTTGTGGATGAAGTTTAGATTTGCAGCAACTGTTATTTCAGTGGGCAAATACAGAACTTGACTGTGTGCATTATGATGCCGATGCTCCTTTCTGTATATTGTTTTTGATGAATCCAAGAGACTAATAAGTAAGTCTTTATACAGGCTAAATCCAGTCAAATGATGACCACTGTGCTGAACCATAAAGAAGAAGCAATTTTGGCCGCTTGGCCTCTCGGAGCACGGCGGGGGACATATGATGGGAGAAATAGAAGCTTGGGGAACAATGAGACATGGTTCTCTAATGTTGCTCTACTTTTTTAGTCTGTGTGTATTTCAGTTTCTTCTTGCTGTCACCGAATCACTTATTCTTAATGGATCTAATCGCTCTATTAACTGGATCCTGTTTATTTATCAAATTTAACTGTAGCAATACAATAATCCAGTGTGGGTTATAGACGAGATGCAGAGACATAAGCTGAAACAGACAAAGATCACCATTAGCGTTTGTCCTTGGTGAGTAATGAGTCAACCTCAAAAGACCACAATGAGCTTTTTCATCAACATTAATTGAATCAAAATCTTAACAAGACCGTTGAGTTGAGATTGGATAACACTTGTGTCCTAGAGATACGAACCACAGCCACATATCCCCACACACTCTCACAGAGTCCTCTCTCTCACCTAAACACAAACGCACTTTTTCTCCCATCTCAGTCTCCAATGGCGGACTACGACGAGGAAATCGACCAGCATAACCAACCCTTCATCCCCAAAGAAACAGCCTTACAAGCTCTAAACACCATAATCCAACTCCACTTCGAGAAAACCCTCGAGAAAAAACGAGCCATTGACTACCAAAAGAAAAAACTCCACAAACTTTTCCAGCTCTTCTTCATCTTCCTCGCCATCATCTTCTTCTCTCTCTCCCAACCATCAGGGCGTCTTCACTGCCGCCATTGCTGGGGACCCATCACTCTCCTCTCCTTCTCCCACCTCTTCTTCTACGTCTCCGTGGCTCAAACCCTCCGTTGCATCAACGGCTTCAAGTACCAGCGTCGTTGCCACAAGCTCACTCTCGGCCTCGCTACACACAAGCTCCGTTTCATCAAGTCAAGAATCGCTGCCGGAGATTTCCTCGGTGGCGGTGGTGGTAGAGAAGACGAGGTTTCAGCTTCTGCTGCTGCTTGGGATCTGGAAGTTCCGTATCAAGAGCCACCAGATAGCTACTTTGGCAAGTTTAAGAGAAATTGGGCTCTCTATTTTGGCTTCTTGATTCTTCTTTACACGTTCATGATCTCCTTCTCCGTCGTCATCCTTTGTTTCTGAGTAATTTCTTCTCATTCATTAGTCTTCACTCTTCAGCTTAGAAAGATGAAATGGGATCTCGAAAAGTTGGAAACGTTAAGATTTAATTCGGTTGTGGGTTGTTCAATTCCAACCCAAGGCTTTAGCTTAGCATGATGTAGAAATAAGGGATCACAAAAAGTTGGAAACTTTATCATTTGATTCAATCTGGGTTGTTCCAAATTTATTACGATGAGATTTTGTCCGAAAGATTCTTTGTGTTTCTTACTTTCAATCTGATATAGAGATCCGAAAAGGATCAATAATAAAGTGGAATCTTTAAGATTTTATTCAGGGTAGATGGAGATACAACTTCAAAACATTGGGTAGAGACATGTAGCATTAATCAAAGGTTTAATAAATTTTCACAAATACAGACATAAAATACAGATCCAACGGTCAGAGTCTGACAAAAAAATATAAAAGAGTTACAAAAATTTACACAGGGTAACAAAAACACACAGCGAGGTTGTTTGTTTGAATCTAACAGACTAAATCAAAGGTCTCTGCTAGGAGTTGTTTTGTTGTTGTTAGCTCCTCCTCTACGCATCTCCTCGCTGCTCGAGGCTGATGGGTCATGCCCGTAATCGCTCGTGTTCCCGTACTCACTGCTTGCTCCGTACTCATGGCTATCCAACGCCACTTTCCTGAACTTCTTCATATCCGCACTGTAAGTGCTTGAGTCGTAATCCGACGAGCTCGAGCCTCTCCCGAGCTGCCCCGGTTTTGCTCCTTCATTTAGATCGTCCAACGACGCATCTCCCTCCAGAGCCCGAACAATCTGGTGGAGTCATAGAGCGATTCAGAATATTTTGGATTGGACTTAATAGTGTTATGATTCATTTTTTGTAAGAGCTTACTTGGCTCATCTTAGGCCTGCGTCTAGCTGAGTGTCTAATGGCTGCAGCGGCACAAGCCACCATTCTTGCCATCTCATGACGCTCGTATTGATTCTCGAGCCGTGGATCAACTAGTTCACTGTAGTCTCCATCCTGAGTTGCGTTTAAGCACAAGGGTCTTGCCTGTTTAATAGAAGTACTAACAGAGTTATGCATCATTCCACCAAGATTATAATAGATGAAACATTATCTGATGATATTATTCAATATGGTTACTGACCCAATCGACCAAACTGTCTTCCATTTCGCCAGTGAGATCAACAGGTCGGCGTCCGGTTATGAGCTCAAGAAGCATCACTCCAAAGGAGAAAACATCTGATCGGTCTGTCAGTTTCCCGCTTGATGCATACTCTGGAGCCAAATACCTATCATTTGATTCAGAATTTTGAAATTCTTGGTTAGAGAAACAGATTATTCAATGAAATTAGAAATCAAGAGCTAATGAAGCTTGCATGAACAGTTCACATCAGCTGGTTTCGTGTTTCTCCTTACCCGAAAGTTCCCATGATACGAGTGGACACATGAGTAACGTTGTCCTGAGATAGCTTCGCTAACCCGAAATCTGCAACCTGCAAATTTGAGTCACTCCAGTTAAAAAGAAGGAAACGACAAAGAAAATGAAAAGTATTATGATTCAAAGTCATAGACATACCTTGGCCTCAAAGGATTCATCAAGAAGAATGTTTGAAGCTTTAATGTCTCTATGAATGATTTTCGGATGACCTGGGTCACAAAACCAAGAAAGCAAAGTTAGATCACTTCTCTTACCTCTTGAGTTTCCAGTTCAGATCAAAGGTTAAGAATCTTTTTTCAACTCACAATCTTCATGTAAGTATGCAAGTCCCTTAGCTGATCCCAAAGCAATCCTGAGCCTTGTAGGCCAATCAAGAACATTACCACTTTTACCATGGAGATGGAACTCAAGAGTGTCATTAGGTAAGAACTCGTAAACCAACATCCTCTGTCCTCCAGCAATACAATACCCAACAAGAGACACAAGAAACCGATGGTGAACTCTACTAATGATATCAACTTCAGCCTGAAACTCGCGCTCTCCTTGTCCGCTTCCCGCTTTAAGACTCTTCACCGCAATCTCTTTCCCATTGGGAAGTACTCCCTTGTGAACATACCCGAACCCGCCTTGCCCTAACAGCATTGACTGAGAGAAGCCTTGAGTTGCAGCAGCTAGCTCGTCGTAGGTGAATGTGCTCTTGTTGAAACCTAGAGCCACTGAAGGGTGAGGAGGTGGTAGAGATGGACCGTATGGGCCAGAGTAGTTTGAGCTCATGTCGCTGCTGTTTCCGTTGTTTACACCCCCTGAGACTGGTGGTGGCGGTGGTGGTGGCGATGGTTGCCAACTTCCTGGTGGTGGTGGAGGCGGTGAAGTCATCCAGTTATTGTTACCGTTTTGTCCAGGATATTGATTAGACAGATTCATCACATGGTCGCTTTGGTTATTGTAGTGTTGTTGTTGTTGCTGATATTGATCATTCCCAGCTGAAAGACAAAACAGAGAGACTTTGTTTCACCTTGTTTCTTAGGTAACAAGAAAACACAATCTCTACGATGTTTTCACTACATTCAGAAATCCAAACATTTTCTCCAGAACCTAAATTTGATGAAATATGTAACAATTCAATAGATTTTGAAGTTCTAAAACTAGAAAATGTGGTTTGAAGGTCTTAAGAAGCTATTATGAGTTAGGTTATAAATTTAAATAGCTTGGTCCCCAAGAAAAGGTTTTAAAACAGAAACTAGGTTGGTAGTAGTAGGCATTACCTGGATAGTATGGCATTTGCTTCTTTTTCTTCTTGCGACAACAACAAAAGCATAAGCAAATCATAAAAAGAAACAACAATCCAGCAGCAGCCCCAATCCCTATGATAGCTTCCGTGTTCAGTCTACCATTACTTGAAGAGTTGGAGCCACTACTTGATCTAGGCGGAGCCAACGATCTTGGCGGGGAAGACGAGTCACGGTTTGAGCTTTTCGAAGGAGGAGGAGGTGGACGATTGTTGTTGCTTCCTCCGCCATTGCTTTTGTTGTTATTACCATTATTATTATTGTCATTCCCATTATTATTATTGTCATTGTTGCTATTCCCATTGTTGTTGTTGTTGTTGTTGTTATTATCATTATTGTTGTTCCCATTGTTGTTGTTACCATTGTTGTTATTACCATTGTTGTCATTGTTTCCACCATTGTTGTTGTTGTTGTTGTTGCTGTTGTTGTTGTTGTTGTTGTTGTTTCCATCATTGTTATTGTTGTTGTTATTGTTGTTGTTTGGGGGAGAAGGTGGAGATTGTGAGTCTGAAGGAGGTGGAGGAGAGGAGGAGGAATTATCCGGCGAGGGAGGTGACTCAGAGGAGGATGATGGAGGCGGTTGATTGTTGTTGTTGTTTTCGGAGGAGGGAGAAGGAGGTGTAGGTGACGGCGGTGAATTCTCCGGGGACTGCCCCTCCGCCATAATCTGTTTTTGGGTGTTTTCTTATTTCTTCTGTGTTGGAAGGCTCTCTCTGTTATTTTCTTTTACGAGAAAGAGAGAGAGGGGGAGATGAAACAAGGAGAAACACAAAACCTCTTTGTGTGTTTCAAATCCTATTTTTAAAGAATGCTTTTCAAAAAAAAAAATCTGTTTGATTGAATTGGTAATGTCTTCTTTTTGTAAGGTCTATATTTGGGTATTAATACAGCCATTCAACTAAATTTGAAAGATATAAAAAATGACAGTCAAGAACTCGATGTCTTAATAAAAATGGAATGATTGGTTTACCAAAACAAAGAACAGCAGTAAATGATTCAAAAACATTAAGGAAAAGAAATATACTAAACTATATTTGGAAGCGAAAAGATTAATTTGATAATCAAGTACTTGATGTGTTTGATGAAAATGAAATGAATGGTTTTTCTCTTAGCTTCTAATAAGGCTCAGAAGAAGCTGGCATATGGTAGAATGGATGTCCAAGATGAGATATGCACCAAAAAAAAAACAGTCAATATTGTTTTATTTTAATGTCGTTTTGCGAGAGTGGTTTGGGCACTATTACCACTAGCAAAGATAGCCTGTCCCAAACCATAGAACCTCGAGGAGAAGTTCAAGGATCGACGAAAGTTATGGATTGTGGTAAGCATGGGAAGAACCAAACACACAAAACGTACGTATGACTTGTTTGTAAACCCATATATTTCTTCATATTCGAGACCCCCAAGAACCATTCAAACCAACAACCTTTAAGATACAAACGAGCGCCTAACAATATGGAGAGGCCCACAATCTCATGTTGCAATATAATCATGCACATAAAAAGAAAAGAAAAGGGAGAAACATAAAATGAAGTAAATATGCTCTCGTTGAGAGTTGAACTCAAGACCTCCCGCTTACTAAACGGGTGCTCTAACCAACTGAGCTACGAGAGCTAGTTGATAAATGTTACCATAAACGCAATAAATTCCAACTTGAATAAAATAATGAAAAGAGAATTATTGTGGTGTATATAAAGACAAAAGAGAAGTCGCCTAACGAGAGGAAATTAAAAGACAGATCAGGAACAGCTTAGACTCTTTGAGGGCACACCAAAAGTAAAAAAACTATCTCTTCCACAATTTACCAGAGATCCCGGAACACCTTCTTCTCTCTTCTAGATCCGATTCGATGCCGTCCCGTAGGCGTACCCTCCTCAAAGTCATCATCCTCGGCGATAGCGGGTTAGGTTTCTCACAGATTCTTAAATTTCCATATTTTGTTGTATATGCCTATGTGGTTGTATTGTTGATTTGGTGTTTTAAGACGAGTAATTGGGTGGTTTTGTCTTCTGGGTTTTGAGTTTTTTTGCAAGGTTTTGTCTGGTTCGTTGCTTTGCAGTTTAGATACTGATATGATCTGTTGTTGATTTCTTACTGATTTTGCTTCTGCTGGATTTTGCTCTCTTTTGTTTAATTGAACAAGAACTCATTATTGATTGATCTGGCACTAGGCGTGATTTGATTAAAGTTTACTTTTTGTTATTGATTAATTAAAGGTTTCTGTGTTTAATTGAAGAATTGGAGTGACCTAGTCCTAAATGTAGATGTTGGCAATTTCAACCTTCCTTACCACAACTTTAGCCTATAAACTTATGTCTATCCTAGATGGTCTGTTGTTGTTTTTATTTGAGTGAAAACTAATTTGGATTCTCTTTAACTTGTGGTTTTGCAGGGTGGGGAAAACATCTTTGATGAATCAGTATCCTACTTGTGTTTGAATGTAGTAAGAGTATATTTCTGTAGATTTCGAGATACGGAGAAGTAGATTCTTTAGTCTCGTTATATGACTTGGCCATTTCTTTTTAGAGTTAAATGAATTTTGTGCTTTGTTTTGGTTTAACAAGATAACTTCAGATATGTTAATAAAAAGTTCAGCAACCAGTACAAGGCCACCATTGGAGCCGATTTCTTGACCAAGGAAGTACAGTTTGAAGATCGGCTTTTCACTTTACAGGTTCTTACTACTGCTTTATCAGTATAGATATATTATAACTGTTTTGAAATAACTTGCTGAAGTGTGTTCAAAAGAGATTAATTGGCTCTTAGAGGAAGGTATCAGCTTAGAAAGAGTAAGCAATTGGAGTTTCTGCCAGATACTACTAGGATAATTTTGTTGGTTAACCATGCTGCCTAAGCTAATTCTACCTCAGGGTCACATCATACCTATATTAGTTTACATTTCTCAGACTGTTGGAAAAATATGCATTTCTTTTGCAGAAATCATGTAAATTACTTGATGACAAGCTGTTAGAATTCTCATCTGGTTCTAAATTGCTTTTCTTGATAACAATCACCATATTATAAAGCCTAACGAGGATAGGATAGCTCTAATGTGTCACAAGTGTTGAGTCTCAGTCCAGAGTGGTCAAACTTTCAGCTTTGGTGTGAACTACCTTCCTCACATGTTCCTGTCGTTTTTCTTTTTGGTCAATGGTTTATTACAGATCTGGGATACAGCTGGTCAGGAAAGGTTTCAGAGCCTTGGTGTAGCTTTTTACAGAGGTGCCGATTGCTGTGTTCTGGTATATGATGTCAATTCCATGAAATCATTTGACAATTTGAACAACTGGAGAGAAGAATTTCTGATCCAGGTAACAGATTCATGCTTTTTCTGATCGTTCTGTAAACAGAATTTCATGATAGGCAAATCAGTAATGCAAGTGTAATATCTTACAGGCGAGTCCATCGGATCCAGAGAACTTCCCCTTTGTTCTTATTGGAAATAAGGTCGATGTTGATGGTGGAAACAGCCGAGTGGTATGTGCTTTTCTGTAATCTCTATTGTTCATTATTTTTTTCTAAGCTGTACTAATGTTCAAATACAAATTTCACTTCATCACAGGTCTCAGAGAAAAAGGCTAAAGCTTGGTGTGCTTCAAAGGGGAACATTCCCTACTTTGAGACCTCTGCTAAAGAAGGCACCAATGTGGAAGAAGCTTTCCAATGTATTGCCAAGGACGCATTGAAGAGCGGAGAGGAGGAAGAGCTGTAAGTTTCAAAACAATGCTTACTCCATACATCTTTTAAATTGCGGGTTTGGTCTCAACATTCTCGTATTGGTTTTTTCTCTTTCTCCAGCTACTTGCCAGAGACAATCGATGTCGGGACAAGCAATCAACAGAGGTCTACAGGGTGTGAATGCTAATGGATTATCAGCTCCTCCCCCCAGAAGAATGCTTTTGAGTTCAACATTGTGTTTTGGTCCCTCTCCCCATTACCTCTCTTCACCAAGTTTATCTTTCAAGATATTTCACATGTTGTAAATTTGTTCTTTTGTGGGTGTAAGAACCCTTTAAAACGAATGAAATTGTTTAGTAAGTATTTGTGTGCTTTTACGCTATTATTATGCATCTTGGGATCTCTACATATTTGATGGCCAGAAAATAAAAGTTTGTTGTCTGATTTCAATACATTGTAATCTGTCTTCTCCTAGAACTAATTGTTTGGTGTTTTGAGAAGCCTTGAAAATAATAATAATAAAAAGTTGTTTTTCTCATGATTGCGAGCAATAGCAACATAAACAACAATGTGATAAAGATTTCACATCTTTGAAAATGATTACCGCTGGTTTTTAAAGATGCTACTAAAATAAGGAATCTCGACCGCGCCAAATAAGTTGTTACCATTCCGAGCCTAAGTGTATAAAATCACAAATCTATTTCACTTTGCCATTTTTATTCCGTGAAATAAAAGCCCCCATTGCATTCACATTACATATATTTCTACAACTTTTTTTTTTTCTTTTTAAACCTTCATATATTCTAAATAAAAAGACCAAAGAAAAAGAAAACTCAGAGTTTGTTTGGTCCAATCTCAACCTCATTATTGGAAGTCTTGTTCTTAGGCTTACTCTTTGAATCTCTCCACCTGAAATTACCAAAAAGCTCATCCATATCCTCAAGCTTCCTCCCTTGCGTCTCAGGCAAGAAAGTGTAAAAGAAAATCCAAGCCACCGTCGCAATCCCACAGAACAAATAAAACGCTCCTCCCGTAGTCATCCCATGCGCCATCGGAAGAAACGTCATCGAGATCACACCACTCGTCACTCTGTTCACCACAACAGCCAAACCCGCCCCTTGTGATCTTAACCTCAACGGGAATATCTCCGAGCTATAAACCCAAGTGATCGGTCCAGCTCCAATCGAAAACGAAGCTACGTAAGTCATCACGGTCGTTATGCTTAACACCACAGCCCACATCACTTTCTTATCCACCTGGTGTATGATCGTAAGAGAAGTTCCTAATGTGGCTAAAGACAGTACCATTCCTCCAACACTCGTTAAAAGCAACGGTCGTCTTCCGATTCGATCGAGGAGGAAAGTGGCCACTAGTATAAACGAAGTTTTCACCACTCCTACGGCTACAGTCGCTAGAAGCTGCTGGTGATCGCTTTCGAGACCCGCGGCTTTGAAGATTCTTGGTGAGAAGAGAACCACCGCGTCGATTCCGGTCGCTTGCTGGAAGAAATGGATTCCGATTGCTGCGATCATAACGCGGCGAACGGCTGGCGTCGGACGGATTAAAAGCTCTCTATAAACTCCTTCTCCATGACTGTTCTTCCTCGACACCTGAAATGGGCACAAATTAGGTCAAAATCCCGACGGCGAAATCGTGAACCAGATTCAATTCTTTCAAATCGCAACGGAGAATTACGATTTCGGATCCGATGATTTCAAATATACAGCGAAATTGAGAAATTAGGGTGAAATGCAAAATCAGATTCAGTTCTTCGAAATCGCGAAATCGGAGTCCATTGTTTAGGGATCTAAGTGTACCTGAACGATGTCGTCGTGACAATCTTCGGGGATTCCGGCAGCGTGTTTGATCTCTTCAAGACGAAGAGCTGCTTCGGTGGGAGAATCAGAAGTTCTATCCAAAACGCGTTTGGCTTGACCGAGACGGCCTTGCATAACGAGCCACCGGGGAGATTCCGGCATGGCTAAAACTCCGACGGCGAGTATAACGGAAGGTATGGCTCCGACTCCGAGCATGAGTCTCCATCCCAGCTTCAATGGAAACTTGGAGAAGGCCAGGTTCGATACATACCCGAGCATAATCCCGGCGTTGATAAACACCTGTACACGTCAGCATAAAACGCCACGTCAGCATATCAGCTAATTATTATTTTTGGCCAAATCATTGAAAATATGATGAAAGAAAAGTCAACGATTCGTTTTTCTTTTTTTTTGGACAAACAAGTAAATCTCGATAGTAATTATATATTTAGTTTTTAATATAAAAAGTTAAAAACCTGAAAATAGAAGACATATACTGAATATATATTGAACATCGTAATCTTAATTTTTGTATATGAATATGTAAGTACAATTAATTATAAAAATACCGAAAATAAAATCTGTAATTAATAAGCTAAACAAATTAGAATAGTACCTTTGTTACAAAAAAACAAATTAGAATAGTACCTCAGGGAAGGAGGTGAGGAAGCCACGGGAAGAGGAGGGGGCAACTTCGGCGGTGTAAACCGGTGCAATCATGAGAGCATAACCGACGCCTATACCAGCGATGAATCTCCCGAACATGAGGAAAGCATAGTTGGTAGCAAACCCCATGAGTAGAGCTCCGGCAAAAAATATAGCACCGGCCAATACGATTGTGTAACGTCGACCAATCAAGTCGGAGGTTTTACCGGCGGCGCAAGATCCGATAAGCGAGTAAATGTTAAGGATACCGGCAAGAATACCGATTTTAGTATCACTAATCTTCAAATCTCTCTTTATATATATCATTGCTCCACTCATCACTCCTATATCTACACATTAAACCAACAAACAATTAAACTAATTAATTCATGTTAAAGAGTCATTAGTTATATAATTAGAAAAGAGATTAACGTTTAAAACTAACCATAACCGAGGAGGATAGAAGTCATGGAAGCTAAGATGGCACAGGCAAATGCATATTTGTTCATCTTTGGTTTGGCGGGTGGACCTAACCCCGGTACATGATTAACCGGTGGTGCCGGAGGAGGAGCTGTTTGGTTTTCCGGCGTGAAACCTGTCATTTTTAGTGAGAGAGAGTTGTGAGGATTGAGTATACTAACAACAACTTGTGGACATGAGCTGTGTGTCTTTATATAGAAGTGGGAGGTGGGAGGCTCGTCAGTCGTTTTACAAAAGGGCAAAATCGTCCGATTTTGTTGGGGGAGATTTGTCCTCAAATGTAGCTAGGTGTCATTACATTTGCATGTTTTCATATTACAGACTACTAAACAAAAAGAATATTAGTGGACACAAAGGTAACTTTTTTTTTGGTAAGGGACACAAAGGTAACTAATGATACTTTAAATTCATTTTAATAATGTAAACAACTTTTTATTAAATTTATCTGAATTAGTATTAGTACTCTAATAGAAAGGGGGAGGGCTTAAAAGTAATTGTTGAAAAGGCTACTTGTGTTCCATGTGAGTTTGTTGAGTGTCCTGTATTGTCGACTTAATAATCTTGGGGATTGAACGCATAGGACAGCTCAAATAATGTTTTGTTTATTTCAGTTTTGTATTCGTTTCCTTGTGTAACCTAATGGTTTGCGGAGCCCGAAATTCTGTTTATGGGGGTCATATTTTTATTTTTCAAATTTACTATATAAATTTAATAAAAATAAAATAATTATTTATATATATNAAACAAGCGTTAGAACTACAACAGATCGTGAGCTAATGAGAGAAAGCTTGACGGCAGTCTAGCAAGATAGCTATTAAGTGCCGGCAATCTCGAAGCTGTTAGTTGTAGGTTTTAGGCTGTTTCAGAGCTTGTCTCTCCTCTTCTCTTTCTAGCGAAGGCGTTCGCTTTTATAGGACTTTGCTAAGCCGACGTATCAGACATTCCCGTCAGTTTCGGGATTCGGGTCTATCAGCTATCATTATCCTCTGGGATTTG
>OVAF01002081.1:0-17573 GCA_900406245.1 Odontarrhena argentea | reverse complement strand
GGTCTAGATTTGCAATTGATGCCAAATAAGGGTCTATTTTAGCAATAAGCCCATCTTCTTATGTCCTGTGACCCATAGATCAATTATTAATTGTAAATATTTAATAAAAATTGGGTCCCAGAAAAATGTCATATATGTTAAAAAAGTCAGTAACAATGTCGTGCAAAAGCCAAAGAAGAAGGCACAAATGTGTTAAATATCAGATTCCTAAACTATAATTTATGTGGAATCCTTCATATCACTTTACATTGACAAGTAACTACTTGAAGTAGTCATAATAAAATCTCTGTTTTTCTCGTTTTCTTTCAGTTCTCCGCATTTCGTTTTACCTTGAGTCCGTGGCCATTTATAACATATTATCAGCATTAAAAATATATATTTATACTACATAAAATATTACAGTGAGCAGCATGTTTTTTTTGTAAAAGTAGTGAGCAACATGTTGCTCTTATATTGACTTATGTTTCAATGGTTGTCTAGGGCAGCACTCACTTATATCATAATCACCACACTTATATTTTTTAAAGAAAATGCGTAAGCTATGAAAGGTAATCGAAAAGTATGCGAATAGGTTGTATATTTTAAAAGCCTTTTAATTGGCTGGATTATGTCAATATTGTATATTTTAAAAGCCTTTGAATTGGTTGTAGTGATTAGATTAATTCACGTTTTACACGAATCAGTTATACACTAACAAAATTCCAACCTAATCTTAATGTAAAATGACACATACCTATATAAACTTTGTTCTAAAGTCAACCATTAATTAAAAGCAAGTTAAACTGTAATTTTGACAAAAAAAAAAAAAAATTAAGCAAGTTAATATAATCCCCAATTTTTCTTTTCTTTTCTAGTGGCTGATGGGATATAATTTGGTCTCCAATTTAAGATGAGCATTTAGGTTAGATGTTTTTGGTGTTCCAGTTTCTGATTTTTCAAAGAAAATCTTATAGAAAAATTATAAACATATATGCAATTTTGGAATCTTGGAACTAATGCTCACTCGCTTACCTGAAAGATTAATATTACATGAGTTCCCTTCAAGAAATTGTTTTATAAGCTCTTGTTGTTTCATGGATTTGTAGTCTATTGGTTTATACTAATATCGTTATTGTGTCATTAACCGAACGCGAATCCATCTTAATACATAATATTGTTAAATTGTTGTCATATTATTGTATACATTAAAAACCTTTTAATTGGTTGGATTGAGTCAAAATAACACTATTTTTTATTTCCCATTCCATATCCTAAAACCATTTGAATAATTCACTTATTAATCGATTTATAGCCTAGTAGTCTAAATAGTAATTGCATAACACATGAGAAACGCATATTGAGACTAGTTTTACTGATTAGTTCAAACTTAGAAGAAAAGATAATTTAAACCTTTGAAATGATTTCATCATTGGTGATGAACCGGCACAGGCACCAGCACAAGAGGTAGTTTCTTAATTATCGAGAGAGTACCAGTTTCTTCCATATCAATGTCTCCAATTGTCATTCCATCAGGCAATCTCCAATCAAAGAAGTAAAGCAAATTCATCAAAGCCAATTCTATGCCAGCAATCGCAAATGGAATCGCAGGACACATTCTTCGACCAGAACCAAATGGTAGTAGCTCAAAGTGTTGTCCTTTAAAATCCACAGAACTATTGGCAAACCTTTCAGGGATGAAATCTTCAGGATTGGTCCAATGTTTTGGGTCACGCCCAATCGTCCAAACATTAATCTGAACCGGTGTCTCTGGAGGAATATCGTAGCCTTGGATCTTGACGTGAGACATTGTTTGTCTAGTTACAAGTGGAACTGGTGGGTGCAATCTGAATGTTTCTTTGATAACGAGTAGTAAGTAATCGACTTTGTTGAGTTCTTCTTCAGTGATTATGTTCCTTCCGGCCCCGAGTGTTGTTCGTATCTCTTCCTGTACTTTCTTCATCACTCTCGGATTTCTAGCTAGTTCTGTCATGGTCCAGATCATAGTTATGGCGCTTGTGTCTATCCCTGCCAGAAATATATTCTGAACATTACAAAAAACACATGTGAAATGTTAGGAAAGTTTATTAAAAAAAATGTAGAATTGCAAAAATTTAAAGTGATATAGAGGCTAGAAGATTAGGCTATGCTAAAAGAAACTTATTAGTGCCAAAATATAGTTGAAACTCGAAAGAAACAAGCAACAAATTTTACCATGAGTATTGCCTTGGTATTATCCATTTCGAGCTTAAAATTATCTTCCTTTCCTTGTTTTTCGATCATATCCAACATCGTGGCAACAATATATGTTGGAGTATCGAACAATTTACGCCCAGATGATCCCTTCAAGTGATCATCAATCACATTCTGATAGAAAGCATCAAGCTCCTCAAAGACCTTGTTTAACTTCTTATGTTTAGCAAACAACCAATCTAAGAATCGTCCAAATCCACCGGGAAACAAGTCAGAGAAAGTTATATTCCCTAAAGCTTCCGCTGCTTCGGTAAGTAGTTCTCCTATTCTTTTATGGTCTATAAACTCGATCTCATTGAAGTTTTTTCCCATGGCTACTCTACAAATGATGCTTGCAATGACAGTGAAAAAGGTTTTGGTTAGATCAACAGGAGATTGTGTCAAAGCCGATGATTCCAACATTTTCTTCACCATCAGTTTTATCTCCTCCTCTCTTATATACCTAAAAGATTGTACCTTTTTAAGGCTAAAAATCTCAACGACCATAAATTTCTTCATCTCTCTCCAATACTCACCATATGGTCCAAAACCAATATCTTTAAACCCGTAAGAGAGTTTTTCGGTCCCTACCATCTTCAACCGAGAGGAGCATTCCAAGTCATGGGTTTTGAGCACTTCTTCAGCTGCTTCGCTTGAGGAGATTACAACCATTGGAAGAGAACCGAGTCGAAAAAGCATGACCGGTCCATATTTGATGCATAGTTTGTGGATGCATCTATGAGGTAAACCACTGAGATGGTGCAAGTTTCCTATGAAAGGGAAACTCGATGGGCTTGGAAGAAGTTTCCGTTTTGAGGGTTGGATTTTTTTGGAGATGATGAAAAAGGAAATTATGGAAACGGGTAAGAGGTAGAGGAGGAAACAGAGCAAGATTGACATCAGTCCGTTGTTAAACTTGTTATTTTCTTACACTAGTTTCCAGTTTCGGGTATAGACAGTTTACTAATTAATCTAAAGCCTTATCCTATATATAACGTCAACACACATCGGCCTTAAGCGCCACGGCCCACGCAAGCCTATATTTCCAGGTGTACAGAGAGATACGTAAACTTATATTTCCACGTATACAACAAAGTTTGCCACATCTATACATTTTTCAGGAAATGTCAAAATCATGCAAATAAGTTTTCTTAATTTCCTATCAAACTGCACTAAATGTGAAAATGTTCAATTAATAGATTTCTTTTTACGTTTCAATTTGAATTATTAAGAAAACTTAGCAATAACTATTTCAATATTTTCTTTATTAAATTATGATTTTAAATAATAAATATTATTAAAAATACAGAATAATAATTTTATCTGAAAAATATACAACATCTAACGTTTTTATCTAAGAGATCTTATAGTTTGAAACAAAAAAATAATTCCTATACCCCTAAAACACAAATAAATAAAACACTATCAACCAACCCCGTCCTAAATCTATACGTACCCTAAATAGATTAATTAACCTACGTTGAACACACAGCTGTGAACCTGTGGTATTTTGTCTTCTTTCAGTATGGTATCATTTTAAAAATTTGTCCTTCATCGAAGTCTCGAAGAGAAGCAATTATTACAGTATGCTACTTTTTCTCGCGTAAATTAACTCGACGACTCTCCCTTTTTACCATGAATTTGATGTAAAACTCCATAATCCATATTTATCCCGACAAAAAAAAAAAAACTCCATAATCGAGACAGCCCAAAATTTGTATTTAGTGATCTCTAACAGCTGTGACATTTGTCTCTTTTCAGAATTGTATCATTTATTACTAGAATAATAACATTTGACAAAATTTCGAAAATGACTCTTTTCTCCTTTTTCATAAATTTGACAAACTCCAATAAAACATTATTGAAAATTTTAAAATATTAAAAATATTAATTTAGATAAAAAAAAATTTGGTCGAAACTTATTTACTTGTCGAAACATACTTAGAGAAGAGAACAATAACATACCGAGAAATTAATTCAAAACAAAGAAATATAATATAACAGAATTAATACAACAACTAATGACCACATTTACCTAGCTTTTACAAATATTATCATTCATCAATAACGTTGAACAGGAACAAGTTGAAGAGGTACTTTCTTGACAATGGAGATGTTACCAGCTTCTTCCATATCAATATCTCCAACTTTCATCCCCTCGGGTAATTTCCAATCGAAAAAGTAAAGCATATTCAACAATGCCAATTCTATGCCAGCAATCGCCATTGGCATACCGGGACAAATTCTTCGACCGGAACCAAACGGTAATAGCTCAAAATGTTGTCCTCTAAAATCCACGGAACTATTTGCAAACCGTTCAGGAATGAACTCGTCAGGGTCGGTCCAGCGATTAGGGTCACGTCCAATCGTCCATACGTTAAGTTGGATTTGAGTTTTTGGAAGAATATCGTAGCCTTGGATCTTGATGTGAGACATTGTTTCTCTTGGGACTATAAATGGAAGTGCTGGATGTAATCTGAATGTTTCCTTCATGACGAGCTTTAGATAATCGACTTTGTCTACATCTTGTTCTGTGATTCTTTCTCTTTTGTCCCCGAGTGTTGTTCGGATAGCTTCTTGAACTTTCTTCATCACCTTAGGGTTTCTAGCGAGTTCTGTCATCGCCCAAATCAATGTTACAGCGCTTGTATCTATCCCCGCTATGAATACATCCTAAAAATCACATAATAAACACCAAATTTAATGTTTGAATTTATATATTCAAGTTGTTTAAAATGAGATATGAAGAAACACCAAGATTTTGAGATTTTACCATGAGTATTGCCTTGACATTATCCATATTGAGTTTGAGGGAATCCTCATTTCCGTGTTTCTCGACCATTTCCAACATCAAAGACACAATATCCTGATTCTTCCTTCCTTCTGGCTTCAAGTGATCATCAATCACATGCTGATAAAAAGCATCAAACTCTTTAAAGACTTTGTTGATCCTCTTATGTCGTCGAAACAACCAATCTAAGGAACTTCCAAGTCCACCAGGGAAAAAGTCGGAGAAAGTGAACGTCCCAAGAGCTATTGTTACTTCGGTAACAAGTTCTTCAATCTTTTCTTGATCGATAAAGAAACCGCTCTCATGGAAGTTTAGTCCCAAGGCTACTCTACAAATGATGCTCGCAGTAAGAGAGAAAAAGGTTTTGTTTAAATCCACAGGAGATTGTTTCAAAGCGGACTCCGACATTTTCTTCACCATCAGATCGATCTCTTCCTCTCTAATATACCTAAAGGACTGAACCTTTTTAAGGCTAAAAAGCTCAGTTACCGCAAGTTTTCGCATTTGTCTCCAATACTCACCGTATGGCGCAAAACTGATGTCTTTAAAACCATACGAGAGCTTTCCCAACCCGACCGTCTTTGGTCGGCTGCAACATTCCAAGTCATGAGTTCTGAGCACTTCTTCAGCTGCTTCACTCGATGTGATCACAACCACTGGTACAAACCCGAGACGAAGAAACACCACGGGTCCGTATTTGATAGAGAGCTTGTGAAAACATCTGTGAGGCAATCCTGCAAGATGGTGCATGTTACCAATAATCGGAAGACTTGAAGGGCTTGGAGGAAGATTGAACTTGGAGGGTTTGTTCATTCTAAGAAAGATAAATGATATGAGAAAAAGAAGAACAATCAAGAAAAAACAGAGCAAGATTGTCATTTTTTCTCTTCAGGCTGTTTTTGTTTTCTTCTCTTGGAGAGATGAGCTTACAATCTATAAATGAGGGAGGCAGAAGTTATCTTATTTGGGATCATGAATGTCACAAAACCAAAAATCAAGCTTGTGGTCAAAATTACACTTGACTCTGATTGGTTGATTGGGTGACAAGTCGATATTTTTCCTTTGTTTTCTTATAACAAAACTGATATGACTAAATTATTGAAGACGTGTCATTTTCAGATATATCATGTCTTCTTCTCTGTCACAATTTAAATATAAATAATAATTGATACATTTAAGACAGACTTTGTCAACCATCGAGAAACTTCCACGTTTACTCCACTCCGCAAGTTTTCTTCAGGATTTCTAAATTTATTTATTTTCGTCCAAAACTTATCTGGTTTCATTTTTCATTTTTGTGTCTAGATTTGGTTCTAAATTACGTTTCAGATTTAGCATACAGAAAAGGGAAAAAAAAAAAAAACATCACAAGACAGTTCAGTTTGGTTAGATCGGTTTTGTTTATTCGGATTGAAAAGGAATCAAATAAAGGTTGAGGATTAATGTTATGTAACGTGTTGATAAAAAAATATGCTCATGACGACTTTGATCATATCTTAAACCTAACACATTAAAAAGAAAAATATTTTAAAATTTTAACGTGCTATATATTAATTAATGTAATATAATTGTAAAGATAACAACTACTGACCGCCCACTACTAATTAACCTAATATTATATAATTGCATAGGTAACAGGTAATTAACACTACTACTGAACGTAATATTATTTATTGTTTATTTTCTTAAAGATTTCAACGTTCGATTAGGTCAGTGTAATATAAATGCATAGAACAAAGTATTGATTACCTAATTGTTGAAAACGATGACAGATTCCTATTTTCATGGTTGAAACAGTACTGTTATTTAACAAGAAAGGGTATTCCCTCCATGACTAGCTTGTTCCCCGGTGGCTTTCCACCATCATCTCCTAATAAATAATTCCATCTATTCTGACCGACGTCTACACCTACTGATTAGAAAGAGACTAATATTATGAGCTAAATCAGAATTTTGAAAGTTTGGGACCACGTACTCAAACTCATTGGGACTTAATTACCATGGCCGAGTTAGTATGGGAGGCATTGGTTAATTATAATGGGGTTCTATTCTATGTCCCATGATCCATTCTATGTCCCATGATAAAGAAGTCCAATGCATGTTTTTGAGGGATTCTTTGGAAAGTCCAATGCAGGATCAGTTCATCTCACTTTTTTCACGAAAACATAATGACATCATCATATAATATTCTTACGGAAATTAATTGATGATGTCATTATGTTTTCGTGAAAAAAGTGACATGAACTGATGATGTAAATTTTTAGCTGATACAAAATTCTATAGCAATAAGTTTTCCGACCTTGAGATATATTTTACATGTACATGTTATGATTCAAACTTTCAAATTAATATATTTCATATAAAGTGATATATGCAATAAAGAAAAATATTACAGTATAAATAAAATGAAAAATTATTTAAAGAAACATAATATTTGTTTCTAAAATCAAATAGGAAAAAAAACATGACAATGCATAATTTTTTACAAAAATACTAATATAGTACCATTTAAATACTATATCATAACATTAAAAAAAAAAAAAAAAAACGTATAATTCCTGCTCTTGGCCCCATGCATCAATCGGTCATCATATCAAACATTAGTCGAGTTTTTTTTATCTCGCCATAATATCTTACAAATTTTCTGCTAGTGCTTTTTTCATGTTATTTAGTTTTTTAACCTGCTCAGCATTGGCGTTGAAAGGGAACAAGTTGAAGAGGTAGTTTCTTGACAATGGAGAGACTTCCAGCTTCTTCCATGTCAATGTCTCCCACTTTCATCCCATCAGGTAGTCTCCAATCAAAAAAGTAAAGCAAATTCATCAATCCTAGCTCCACAGTAGCAATGCCCATTGCTATCCCGGGACACATCCTTCTACCAGAACCAAACGGTAATAGCTCAAAGTGTTGTCCTCTAAAATCCACGGAACTATTCGCAAATCTCTCAGGAATGAAGTCTTCAGGGTCGGTCCAACGATTAGGGTCACGTCCAATTGTCCATATGTTAACTTGGATTTGTGTTCTTGGGGGAATATCAAAGCCTTGAATCTTGATGTGAGACATTGTTTCCCTTGGTAGCAAAAATGGAACTGGTGGATGTAATCTGAATGTTTCTTTGATTATAAGCTTCAAGTAATCAACTTTTCCTAGGTCCTCTTCTGTGATTCTTTCCCTTTCGAGACCGAGGGTGGCTCGGATACTTTCTTGAGCCTTCTTCATCACATTTGGGTTCCTAACGAGCTCGGTCATAGCCCAAATCATAGTTATAGCGCCTGTATCTATCCCCGCGAGAGATATATCCTGAGCAACATACAAACACATAAAAACAAATTTATAAGTATATGAATACACACACTTAGAAGTTAGGAAAGGAAATAAAGATTTATATATGAACCACAATTTGAGCTTTACCATGAGAACTGCTTTGATGTTATCCATAGTGAGATTGAAACGATCTTCATATCCTTTATTCTCGATCATATCTAGCATCAAGGCGACAATATCCAGCGGAGAATCCAAATTTTTCGGTCTTGATGGCTTCAAGTGATCATCAATCACATGCTGGTAAAAACCATCAATCGCTTCAAAAGCTTTGTTTATCCTCTTGTGAGTTCCAAACAAGTAATCGATGAATCTTCCAGGTCCACCAGGGAAGAAGTCAGAGAAAGTGAAACTCCCTATAGCTGTCACAGTCTCGCTAACAAAATCTCTGATCCTCTCCTGATCGATAACGAAGTCGCTATCGTGGAAATTCTGTCCCATGGCAACTCTACAGATGATGCTTGCGGTGAGGGAAAAAAATATGTGGCTTAGATCTATAGGAGAATTTTTCAAAGTGGATTCCGACACTTTCTTCACCACCAATTCGACCTCTTCCTCTCTAATAAACCTGAAAGATTGGACCTTTTTAAGGCTGAAAAGCTCAATGACAGCGAATTTTCTCATTTCCCGCCAATAGTCACCATATGGTGCAAAATTGATGTCTTTAAAACCGTAAGAGACTTTTCGGGTCGCAAGAGTCTCTGGTCGGCTGCAACATTCCAAGTCATGAGTTTTGAGCACTGCTTCGGCTGCTTCACTCGAGGAGATCACAACCACTGGAACAAACCCGAGATGAAGAAGTATCACGGGTCCATATTTGATGGAGAGGTCATGAAAACATCTGTGAGGCAATCCTGAAAGATGGTGCAAGTTACCAATGATCGGAAGACTTGGAGGGCTCGGAGGAAGATTTGAATTTTTGGTTTTTATATGTTTACGATAGATCGATGATACAAGAGTGATAAGTGAAACCAAGAAGAAACAAAGCAAGATTGCCATTATGTTTTTTTTTTTCTTTTGTTTACTTGGCTCTGTTCTTTGAGTGATTGTATTTTGTAGAGGCTTGTTGTATATATATAATAGATAGGGTGCAATGTTACAACCTTAATATATATTATCTCGTAGGACTGATAATAGGGAAAGATGTAACAGATAAGAAGTGATTCACGTTGGCCACAATCATCTTTGGCTATTGCCTTTAGATCCTGATATGATTGACATATAGTCCCATGACTATATAAATAAATTATTAGAGGAATTGATTGAATCCCATGATTGAATGATTAGAGGAATTGATTGGTTGTTTTAAATTACTCACGAATGGGCTGATATTGATCGTTTCATCAATAATTATACAAAACCAATCATATACATGTAGAAGTGTAATTTGTGATATCAAGACACAATAGAACAATAAGTGGTAATTAACTAGTAGTTTATCTTGTGAGTCAAGATAAAAAAAATGAATTCTCTCACCCATGAAATTATTTAACTTTTATCATTTAGTTGTTTTGAAAATGTGCCATGCTTTACGCCCATTAAAAACTAGATGAGTGGACTATTCGATAACTATAATCATTCAGGAATTCGTCCATGCAAACCGAAATTAATCATATAATGGAATTATGTCGAGAGGAATGACTACGATATATAGGCATAATTCTAGTCTACTGCCAAATTATTCTAAAATGGAAACTATTGAAACTTTTATTTTACACAGATTGTTCATATCAGTCATTAATCAATTCTTATATTTCGCGATAACATCTAGAGAAATTATAGGTTTTCTGCTTGTGCTCGTTCCATGTTATGGATCTTTTCTTACTCCTCATCAATAATGTTGTACCGGAACAAGCTGAAGAGGTATATAATTTCTTGACAACAGAGATATTACCAGCTTCTTCCATATCAATGTCTTCGATTGTCATCCCATCAGGCAAGTTCCAATCAAAGAAGTAAAGCAAATTCATCAATGCCAATTCTATGCCAGGAATCGCCATTGACATATCGGGACAAATCCTTCGACCAGAACCAAACGGTAATAGCTCAAAGTGTTGTCCTCTAAAATCCACAGAACTATTCGCAAATCGTTCAGGAATGAAGTCTTCAGGGTCGGTCCAACAATTAGGGTCACGTCCAATCGTCCATACGTTAAGCTGGATATGAGTTTTTGGAGGAATATCGTAGCCATGGACCTTGATGTGAGACATTGTTTCTCTTGGGACTATAAATGGAAGTGTTGGATGTAGTCTGAATGTTTCCTTCATTATGAGCTTTAAGTACTCAACTTTTCCTAGATCTTGTTCTGTGATTCTTTCTCTTTTGTCCCCGAGGGTCGTTCTAATAGCTTCTTGAGCCTTCATCATCACTCTAGGGTTTCTAGCGAGCTCTGTCATCGCCCATATCAATGTTACAGCGCTTGTATCTATCCCCGCAAGAAATACATCCTGAACACCCCATTATAACATAAAGTTTGGATTAATATATTTACTAAAATAATCAAGTGCATGGTTTGAGATTTGAGATATTACCATGAGTATTGCCTTGACATTATCCATATTGAGTTTAAAAGAATCTGCCTTTCCGTGTTTCTCGACCATATCCAACATCAAGGAGACAATATCCTTATTTTTCCGTCCTCCTGGCTTCAAGTGATCATCAATCACATGCTGATAAAAAGCATCAAGCTCATCAAAGGCTTTGTTGATCCTCTTGTGTCGTTGAAATAACCGATCTACGGATCTTCCAAGTACACCAGGGAAGAAATCAGAGAAAATGAAAGTCCCTAGAGCTTCTGTTGCTTCGGTAACAAGTTCTTCGATCTTTTCTTGTTCGACAATGCATAATTTTTTACAAAAATACTAATATAATACCATTTAAATACTATCATAACATTAAAAAAAAAAAAACTTATAATTCCCGCTCTTGGCCCCATGCATCAATCGGTCATCATATCAAACATTAATTGAGTTTTTTTATCTCGCCATAATATCTTACAAATTTTCTGCTAGTGCTTTTTTCATGTTAACCAGTTTTTTAACCTGCTCAGCATTGGCGTTGAAGGGGAACAAGTTGAAGAGGTAGTTTCTTGGCAATGGAGAGACTTCCAGCTTCTTCCATATCAATGTCTCCAACTTTCATCCCATCAGGCAGTCTCCAGTCGAAAAAGTAAAGCAAATTCATCAATCCTAGCTCCACAGTAGCAATGCCCATTGCTATCCCGGGACACATCCTTCTACCAGAACCAAACGGTAATAGCTCAAAGTGTTGTCCTCTAAAATCCACGGAACTATTCGCAAATCTCTCAGGAATGAAATCTTCAGGGTCGGTCCAACGATTAGGGTCACGTCCAATTGTCCATATGTTAACTTGGATTTGTGTTCTTGGGGGAATATCGTAGCCTTGAATCTTGATGTGAGACATTGTTTCCCTTGGTAGCAAAAATGGAACTGGTGGGTGTAATCTGAATGTTTCTTTGATTATAAGCTTCAAGTAATCAACTTTTCCTAGGTCCTCTTCTGTGATTATTTCCCTTTCGAGACCGAGGGTGGCTCGGATACTTTCTTGAGCCTTTTTCATCACATTTGGGTTCCTAACGAGCTCGGTCATAGCCCAAATCATAGTTATAGCGCCTGTGTCTATCCCCGCGAGAGATATATCCTGAGCAACATACAAACACATAAAAACATATTTATGAATACACACACTTAGAAGTTAGGAAAGGAAATAAAGATTTATGAACCGCAATTTGAGCTTTACCATGAGAACTGCTTTGATGTTATCCATAGTGAGATTGAAACGATCTTCAAATCCTTTATTCTCGATCATATCCAGCATCAAGGCGACAATATCCAGCGGAGAATCCAAATTTTTCGGTCTTGATGGCTTCAAGTGATCATCAATCACATGCTGGTAAAAACCATCAATAGCTTCAAAAGCTTTGTTTATCCTCTTGTGAGTTCCAAACAAGTAATCGATGAATCTTCCAGGTCCACCAGGGAAGAAGTCAGAGAAAGTGAAACTCCCTATAGCTGTCACAGTCTCGCTAACAAAATCTCTGATCCTCTCCTGATCGATAACGAAGTCGCTATCGTGGAAATTCTGTCCCATGGCAACTCTACAGATGATGCTTGCGGTGAGGGAGAAAAATATTTGGCTAAGATCTATAGGAGAATGTTTCAAAGTGGATTCCGACACTTTCTTCACCACAAATTCGACCTCTTCCTCTCTAATAAACCTGAAAGATTGGACTTTCTTAAGGCTGAAAAGCTCAGTGACAGCGAATTTTCGCATTTCCCGCCAATAGTCACCATATGGTGCACAATTGATGTCTTTAAAACCGTAAGAGACTTTTCGGGTCGCGAGAGTCTCTGGTCGGCTGCAACATTCCAAGTCATGAGTTTTGAGCACTGCTTCGGCTGCTTCACTCGAGGAGATAACAACCACTGGAACAAACCCGAGACGAAGAAGTATCACAGGTCCATATTTGATGGAGAGGTCATGAAAACATCTGTGAGGCAATCCTGAAAGATGGTGCAAGTTACCAATGATCGGAAGACTTGGAGGGCTCGGAGGAAGATTTGAATTTTTGGTTTTTATATGTTTACGATAGATTGATGATACAAGAGTAATAAGTGAAACCAAGAAGAAACAAAGCAAGATTGCCATTATGTTTTTTTTTTTCTTTTGTTTTCTTGGCTCTGTTCTTTGAGAGATTGTATTTTGTAGAGGCTTGTTGTATATATATAATAGATAGGGTGCAATGTTACAACCTTTGTATATATTATTATCTAGTAGGACTGATAATAGGGAAAGATGTGACAGATAAGAAGAGATTCACGTTGGCCACAATCATCTTTGCTCTATTGCCTTTAGATCTTGATATGATTGATATATAGTCCCATGACTAAATGATTAGAGGAATTGATTGAATCCCATGATTGAATGATTAGAGGAATTGATTGATTGTTTGAAATTCCTCACGAATGGGCTGATATTGATCGTTTCATCAATATTCAATAATTATACAAAACCAATCATACAGTATACATGTAGAAGTGTAATTTGTGATTTCAAGAAACAATAGAACAATAAGTGGTAATTAACTAGTAGTTCGTTTGTAATTTGTGATTTCAAGAAACAATAGAACAATTAATAAGTGGTAATTAACTAGTAGTTTATCTTGTGAGTCAAGATAAAAAAATGAATTCTCTCACCCATGGAATTATTTAACTTTTATCATTTAGAGCATGATTAATGGGAGATCATCATGGTATCATAAGGGGATCATATGCATTTTTTTTAATCAGAAAACAAAAACCATAGTCTACAGTGAATGATCCGTATCATTATTTGGCACCCAATGAAACCCTGATGATCCCCGACGTGCTCGTTTGTGATTGGCTCAGAGGTTTAATATAAAACCGAAATATTTTTTTTTCTGTCATTTTCTTTTTCCCATTTTTACTTCTCTGTCTCTCTCCTTCTCTCGACGAAATCGCTACTCATGAAGCGATTCGTTCGATTCCCTTCGATTCGGTTCGATTCAAGCCGAATCGAATGTTTTTTCTTCATCTAGGGGAGATTCTGAATATTTCGAGCTCGGATTCGGCTGGTTTCCGATGTTATTTGGCCGGTCCTGACGATTGGAGTCCTCGGGTTTGGGGGAAAATCGGTGGCCGTAATCGAGATAGAAGGCGACCGTTCCACCTACGGCTGAACGGCGACGAGAAGGGGCTCCGGCGAATGAATCCGCCACCGCAGGTTCGTAACTTCGAACCCTATAGTTGCATGTCGGCTTGGTCTGACCCAAATTGTTAGGGTTTCATTGTATCGTGTAATTTTGAGTCTGATTAGGGTTCCGATTAGGCTAATTAGGGTTTCTGGTTGGGAAATTGATTTAGGGTTTTCGATTAGGCAAACTAGGGTTTGTGATTGTTATACTGATTGAGGGTTTCTGATGGTTCCATTCTGAGTTTAGATTTTTAGGGATTGTGGTTGTGAAATTCATTTACGATTTCCGATTAGGCAGATGAGGGTTTCTGTTTGTGATATTGAATGAGGGTTTCTGATGCTTCTACTCTGAGCTTTCCACTACTAATTCTATCGTCAAAGATGCATCATGTTCTGAGCTTGTTTTAGAAACCATGATCTGTACAGACATTGTTTGCACAAATGTAAAGCATTTGATTTCATGTACTGATGTCTGTTTTCTTCTGTTATTTGCGAGGTGCTGAGTAAATGGTCAGTGAAGTGGTGTTAGGGTGTGAATGGGCAGACGATTGTACAGCATAAGCCAAATCCAGATAAGTTTTCCTCCTTCTTAGCTTAATTTTTAGTGGTCTAAACTGTTGTAAACTGATAGACACTGGCATCTTTTCTCCTTTTGAGATGTTCAATTGGCATCTCTTATTTGAAAAGAATAGTAATTGAGTGGTTTCATCCAAGAGATATACTGAAATGTGTATATCTCTTCTGAAACCAATCAAACATCTTAATACGTTTAGTAAATTCAATCTGTGAAACTAGTAATGAACTTTAAAAACTTGAAAGAAACAAAAAAGTAATAACTTCTTAACATCAGCTTTCTGTAATTATTAAAATGCTGTTGAAAACCTTTTCTATATTCATTCTTTGAACTTAAGATTATATTTTAACATTTCAAACATCCAACAAAGTTTTTTCAAACCATCAAACTTAAGAAACGTTGAAAGTGGTTGGAAACTTTATTGAATGCATTCTGTTTCAAAACTAATGCTCTCTCAAACCACTAAAACACTTAAAGAAATAAGAAAGTGGTTGGATACTTTAGTAAATGCAGTCTGTAATCAATTGAAGAGTTTGGACACTTTTCTTCTAAAAATCAATAAATGTTGTCAACTAGTTCCACTGTTCTTAATTGAACAGTGGCAAAACATCAACAAAACATCAACATAACTTAGACAACATAACCAAACATCAACATATCACAACTACATACGTTTAATCACTTAAAAATCTTGGTGAACATATCAAATCATTCATTATGAATGGTCAGTACAAACTTTATTACCATAGAGCTCATCTTATTAGTATTTAACCCAATACAGAAAACATTATTAGGCAGACACCATATTAGCAATCTGTCATTCAATATCTTTCTCTCAAACACCATTCTGTCGAAATGAGTTATCCAGACCCATTCCATTTTGAATCTAGCTTTACAGGCCTTCTGAATTCTCAAAACACTTCAAACAATCATGAACCAGTTACTGGTTTCACACATTCTGTCCAAATGAATTCCCAAGTCCCTTTTCCTTCTCAGCCTTTTCATTCTCAGCCATTTTCCTCTCAACCACCTGTGGTCAGTTCCCCTGCTAATTCTGAGGAGTGTATTCAGATAAGTGTAGAGGATAATGAGGTAGATAGTGGTAAAGTAAGTAAGACTAGGTGGACTCAGGAGGAAGAAACCATCCTGATAAGTGCTTGGTTAAACACCAGCAAAGACCCAATAGTGGGTACTGATCAGAGGGTTGATTCCTTCTGGAATAGGGTGTCTGTTTATTTCATATCTAGTGTAGGATCATCTAGTAAGCAGATTAGGAGTCCTCAGCAATGTAAGTCTAAGTGGAGTAATCTTAATGCTAAAGTCAACAAATTTGTTGGCTGTTATGCTCAAGCAACTTCAATGAAAAAAAGTGGGGAATCAGAAGATGATGTCTTGAAGATGGCTCATCTTCTGTACAAGAATGACAACAAGGGGGTTCCATTTAGTCTTGAGCATTGTTGGAGAGCACTTAGGAATGACCAGAAATGGTGTTTACAGAGGGAAGAAGAAAACAAGAGCCAGAACAAAAGGACCAAGCTTACAACAGAAGGAGCACACTCTTCCAGTTCCATGAATGATGGAATTGAGAAGAGGCCTGCTGGTGTTAAGGCTGCAAAAAAACTAGGGAAGAAGGCTGTAGACAAAACTGTAGTAGAGGATCCAGATGAGCCTAAGCTAGAAACCATAGTAGCAATGAAGGATAAGGAACAAGCCAATTTCCGTAAGCTAGGTAGAATGAAAGTCCTAGATAGTCTTCTTCTAATTCAGCAGTCATCTGAGCTCACACCAGCTCAAGTCCTCCTGAGAGACAAGCTTCAGGAGGAAATGTTTGCAGACATCTGATTTTAGGTTCTCATTCTGTTTTTGGTTTTTCTGGTTTGTTTATCATTCTGTTTTTGGTTTAGCAATGTCTGTGTGTTGAAGTTAATGATAGTTCAGATTGTGGTTTGGTCATCTAATTGTGAATCTGTGTCTGTTGCATTTGTATCATTCTGTTTTTGGTTTATGTCTGTTTATTATGTCTGTTTAGACCATTATAATGTTTGGTTGATGTTTGGTTGTCCATTTCCTTATGTCAGCCTCTGTGCTGTAATTTGTTCTCTAGTAATAATTGACTAACACGTCTGATTACCTGTTTTGTTTGCAGGTGTTGGTTACCACAAGAACTCTGCATGCATGTGAAGAAGCAGACAAGTGGTATTAGAAGACAAGGAACCCGTGATGATCCCACTTCTCTTTGTGAACCCGTGATGAAGTCTGTGTTTTGTTGTAATATATAGGCTAGAGCATTGTGCTCTCTTGTTATCTCAGTCTTTATTTTTTTTTCAAGTTTGTGAACCTCTCTGTCTTCTTTTTTTTTCAAGTTTGTGAACCTCTTGTCCATTTTCTTTTTTTGCAAGTTTGTAAAACTCTTGTTCTCATCCTTTTGAAGTTTTAGTAATCTATTTGTGTTTTGCAAAACTCTTGTTCTCATACAAACTTTCAATCAAACTATTGTGGAGTATTAATCTATTAACCATTTCCAAAGCCCATTAACAATTTTCCAAAGCCCATTCACCATTTCCAAAGCCCATTAACCAAACCCGAAAGCCCATTCACCAAAACCGAAAGCCCATTAACCAAACCCGAGAGCCCTAAACCCTGATAATGTCTGATTGGGCTTTTCCAAGTTTGGGTTTTAATCGTACGCCGGAAAATAATATAGTGGAGGGGATTGTTGATAATATAGTGGAAGGGATTCAGAACCGGCGCACTCATACGGAAGAGCCACCAGTTCCAGTACGTAGAAGAGTTCCGGTTAATAGAAACCGGGAAGGAGGCCAAGTTCGATTGTGGAATGACTATTTTAGTGAAAATCCAACTTACGGGGAAGATAAGTTCCGCCGTCGGTTCAGAATGAACAGACCGTTGTTCATGCGTATTGTTACTAGTCTGGAGAATGGAGAC
>OVAF01002080.1:0-17575 GCA_900406245.1 Odontarrhena argentea | reverse complement strand
ACCGATCGGTTCCTACCCGGAACCGAACCGAATATCCGAATGCCCAGGCCTAATTGCCCTCTTTAAGAGGCAAAACCCCATGCCGACACTTAATTGTTACGACATGCTCATCTCCCACGTGGACCAAGGGACCCACACTCGTAAAAACGGCGTCGCTTTTAGGTTTTAGGCGGTAACGAAATTGAGTCTCCCGCCCACACAAGAGATGTGCGCTTATGAGCGTGCGCCTGCGTTGGAGACTTTTATCGAGAAATGGGAAGCGAGCAAGAGGATCTCGATCTGCTTCTCTCTCTTGACGACGATAGGGTCCTTGAAACGCCTCCCGGTTCTCCTTCTGCTCCACCCGGTGAGCTTTTTATTTATTGATTTGTTTCAGATTCCGATCTGGCTGCGTTTTCTTTGTTGGAGATTTCAATTTGTATGCTTTTGCGCTTAGGATATCTGACGGATGATGAATCCCCAAAACGTAGGGCTCATTCGGACTTGTCTGACTTCAGAAGTGTTGTTCAAGATTGTCTTGACTGTGATACTAAGCCTCTCTCCAAAATTACTAAACCTAAAGGCTCCAGTAACTCTACTGTCAACGACATTGAAAAGTTCTCTGGCTTGCGCTTAAGGTATATATCTAAACCCATTTTCACATCTACGGAATCTTGTCCATGTGAATTCCAGCTACAACGCTAATTGTATAGAGTCTCCGATAGTTTTTATTCTTAGCCAATGTTATGATTTTTTTTAGGGATCAGGTACTTAGCCCTGCAGAGATTAATGATCACTTTTCAGACATTCGTTTCATTCGATTGTCAACAATCAAGTAAGTGCAGTTTTTACCTGTTATACATATACTTGGTTTTGGGATGCTCAAGACAATAAACTGATACGAGTTTCTGGGTAGGAACTTACTAACAGGCGACAAACTGTCTGGATGCTGGGCCACAATAGGAGTGCTAATAGAGAAAGGACAACCCAGAACAAGCTCCATTGGTCAGCCTTACGGCATTTGGAAAATCGGTACCTTAACTGAAAACACTGTCTCCTTGTTCTTGTTTGGTGATGCTTATAAGAAGTACGAGAAACAAAAGGCAGGAACGGTTTTCGGTCTGTTTAATTGCTCTGTTCGCAAGGACAAAGTGGTAAGCATTTAGTATCAGCTGTGCTTGTGAAGTATCTTGATGGCTTATACGACAATGTCCGTATAAAAATTTGTATTTATGGCAGGGACGTGAGTTCTCGTTAAGTGTCAATTCCGCTAAACAAATGGTCAAACTGGGAGTTTCCGCTGATTATGGAGTCTGCACAGCAAAGCGGAAAGATGGAACAACGTGTTCGTCTGTTGTAAACAAGTAAGTTACCCTGGCCATTTGTATCAACCGTCTATGTATCGTTTCTAAGAGTTTGAGTTACAACCTTGAATTTGGTTTCAGGCGCCAAGGAGCATTCTGCAAGATTCATAAACTGGTACATATTGGTAATGCCTTAGTCTTGTTTTCTGGTGTCAGTGCAATGAGCCATGTTTTCCACTAACTGAGAATTTTGCACAGAATGCATCTGACAAATTTGCTACTATGAGAACTGAACTTAAAGGAGGGTATGTTAATGCTACCGAGTTGTGTTAGTGTGTTGGTCATTGCCTTGACGGGAAAATTTACATGATCCTTGGGTTATCTCAGGAACTTGAGAACGGCTTTCAGAGATCCCAGATCCCATGGGATTTACACAGTTGAGCCACCAGCAGATAGGAGTGGAACCAAAAAGGCCAATCAGCCTGTCCGCGTACTATCAGTGGAAGGTCTCCGAAAGGCTTTAAGGTTGGAAACTCCAATCAAGTTTTTTACTTTTGTAATGACGAAACAGAACCACCTTTCAGATTTTTAACCCAATTGTGATTATGCAGTACCGCGGATAAAGTGACACCTAATGTACACTCACAAGGAATACGTTTCCTTAACGAGATGGCCAGTATGCTTCTTACCTCTCCTTTAGATACAATACAAAGCTTATAAGGTACAAGGTTACTGATCATGGACTTGCAGGACAAAATGCTGTGAAGAACATTACAAAGAAATCTGAAACTTCGAATAAGTCTGTAGAGAAGAGGTACCATATTTCTAAGTTATTATCTTCCTGAGTTGTGGTAATATAAAACGTATTTCAAAGGAGATGGTCTGGATTTTTTCACTCCAGGAAAGCAGTGGTAAAAGAAACGCAAGTAAAGGGTGAGCCGAAGAGGAAGAG
The DNA here is from genome assembly GCA_900406245.1 of Odontarrhena argentea. Taxonomy (NCBI): domain Eukaryota; kingdom Viridiplantae; phylum Streptophyta; class Magnoliopsida; order Brassicales; family Brassicaceae; genus Odontarrhena; species Odontarrhena argentea. The sequence goes on along the minus strand of OVAF01002080.1, from coordinate 15,340 downwards.
AACAGAGCAGGGCGGTGAGAGGAGGGAAACTCCCAAGAATGCCACCGGAAAAATGATGGTCCTAGATTTCTGCAGTTCGGATGAAGAATGAGTACTCGCCAGGCAAACATCATTCAAACAGCGGTACTCAGGCATACAAATTGATCGTTTAATGGTAATAAAAAATTATCACACTGTCACTTCTTTTAGCAAAAATTATCTATGGGATTAGATACACCTTTTAATCAGACTTCATAAAACTAGTGAGTAGAAACACTACCACTGACAAAATGACAGTCCTTGTTCAAAACGAACGAGACTTCATTGCACATTCTTATTAGAGTAAGAGAATAACACAGAGATTTATCTCAAAGAATGAATTAATACAATGCAAGGAAGATGGACAAGCTTTTTCTACAGCGGTGTTTTCTTCCCTTAGATAGTTTCTGTTTCTTACTGGCCAAACATGTTGGTGAAAGTTCAGTCTATAAGATCAAAAGAGTATAACGGAAGAAAGGAAAGAAATAATGGAATTCCATTTGCGAAAATGAATAATTAGCATAAACGAGTGAGGGAGGCAAGATAGTCGGCATTGTCCTGCTCCCATTGCTGGAACCCCGCCTCCACCAACTCCACCGCCGCACTTGAGAGCTCCTCCTTCGCCATCTCCGCCTCCACCCTTGTGGCCAAAAGGTCCATGGACAATCGCCGCACTTCCTCCTTCAGCTCTGGAAATCCCTCAACGTCCTCTCCTCTTATTATCCGTCTCTTGTTTTGGTCTTCTTGGAAGAGAAGGTGGGTCTCGTGGGCCTTGGCCGCTCTAGTCCTGGCTTCTTTGGCGCTTTCCTGGACGACAAGGTAGGTCTCGTGGAGTAGGTCGGCCACGGATTTCACATCCTTGTTGAATTCTCGTCTCAAAGCTTCAATATCCTGGTCCATTTTAGATGTCAGCTCATCAAAGTTGAAGTGCAGGTTGTCTCTCATAGTTGCAAATCGTGAGCAGATCACATCCTCCATAGCATTGGCTTTTGTCATCATCATCTTCTTCCCCTCTTCGCTAAAGTCTTCCCACTCCTTTTTAAGAGTTTCAAGAGCTGAATGGATCATGTTTTCCACATCTGTCATTATCTTCTTCTCATTTTCCAGCAACCCCTTCGTCTTCTCCACTTCTTTGCTCGCATCACCTTCATCTTAAGGAAGGCGTACATTAGCATAAAAGAAACAAGGAAGCTACGGTTTGTTCGTATATATAAGAGATTATAATCACCGGTAGATAATGGAGTAGGAGGTGGTGGTACGGCTTGATAAGATCCAATGATGTGATCAACAAGTAAGATGGAGTGGACGACAAAGGAGAGGCAAACGGTAAGACACCAAAGGAATGGGAGGTCAAAGCCTCCAGCCAGTAATTTAGAATACTTAAAGCGTAAGTAAAACGCGAGGCGGTCCATCAGAAACAGCCAGAACCCTCCAATACCCTAATTAAAGCAAGATCAAAATTGTGATAAGATTGCCACAACAACGAGTAATCAAGAAAGATACATGTATGTAGATACTTACACAGGATCCAACGCAACAGAGATAAGACCTACTGAAGAATAAGAAGAAGGGTAAGGCGAGACAACTAGAGAAGAGAATGAGAGAGCGTATGACATCTAACAAGAGGAATGAGGGAAACAACACAATTAGAAGGAGACACAAACGCTCTATCCAAAACAAAATCTCTACTCTTCTATTTCTAAGCTCCGCCCTTTCTCCTTTAGCCCTATTCATCTTTATCATCCTCTGCTAACCTTCTTCTAAATATTTTTCTTTTTATATGGATATCTAAAGTCGGAAGATTTTGTTATAAACCCTACCTAACTTAATTCCTGAAAAGTTGGGATTTACAATGTAGATTTTTGTTTTTTTTATTATACCATTTTATATTTATAGAGAATTACTTATAAGTTATAACCATAACAAACGGCTCGCTGTTTGTGCTTCGAGCTAGCTAATATGTCTTTGAACAAAAGAATTTCCCGTCGCCAAAAATGAAACCAAACGCGTGATTTGATAGGTCAGATCAAACTCAGAAGGTGTCTTGAAGAACAGATTTCCCCTGAAACTTGTCCACCTTGACACTTAGAAACGCCAAGCTCTTGTCGAGACGTGCTCTTCTCATATCCAGATTCCCAATCTTCCCGGCCATCTCCGTCGTTTTCTCTCTCCATTCCTTTATCTTTTTCTCCTTCTCTTTCAGCTCTTTCACTTGTTCCTCCATTTCTTGTCTAGCAAGTAACACATTTCTCTCCCACATTTCTTTCTCTAAAATGCTGGTCTTGTGTTGATCGTAGTGCTTCAACGCTTCAGTGATCTCCTCCAGCACGGGCTTGAGCCATCCTACTTTGATTTTCACCGACTCTACGTCTGTGACAATCGCTACCATTTCAACTACACGGGTCTCCTTGAGATGCTTCAGGGGAGTCGTTTGGAGTTCGAATACCACAGAGGCAAGCAAGTCGAGGTAGTAGGATCGTGTGGCAACCGATTGTAGTTTAGAACCGGATGCAATGTCACCGTGCTTGTCGAGAATCTGCTCTAGAGTGGCCGAGACACTCGCTCTGACTTTGTAGTCTCCTACAGAAACGTAAGACTCAGATAGAATGGAGCGCATCTCATCCCTTGTTTCATTCTTCTTAACTTTTCCTTTCATGCATGAGATCTCTGCGAGGCTGAAACTCTGCGATTCATCTGGTAGCTCAGGAGGCTCGTTGTTTTGCTTATCTTCTTGTATCTCCGATTTGCTTGGCGATTTACGGGATTTGTGATGAACAGGCTGCAACGAAATTTTTTTTTGTTAATTCTAGATCTTTGGTGAGCTTAACATGAAAACCATGGGATAAGGCATATACATACCGTGTTGCCTCCCGATTTCGGTGTGATTTCATGGAAAAGCCAAACAGAGTTATCTTCGGGATCATCCACAAATGAGAATTTATCGTCGTCTGTGCTCGCAGACTCGTCTAGGTGATCAAAATGTTCTTCTTGCTCGGCGGGTGTTTCATACCCGTGGCGATTAGGCTGAGGTAAGAGGCCAAAACTGTCATTAGCATGTGCAGAAATAAGAAGATATGAAAATGGAGGGTAAAGAGCAGTACTGTGATGGGTTTAAGAGGTGGCCTTTCGCGAGGTGACAAAAAAATTTCTGGATAGAGTAGAACTGATTCATCAGCATTCTCAATGTACACCGACTCAGCTTTGCTCATTTGATAATTGTAGGCTTGGGGTGATCTTTGAACTGTCTCAAAAGACCTTTGTTGAGTTTGTGAAATGTTTTCCCTGTGATCAGGTGACCTTCCTCTATAGACTTCAGTCCTTGGCTTACTTTCATATATTCTTGGCCTTGGTTCCACGGTCCTAGCCTGGTGTTCTGGCGTCCTTGGTCTAGCTTCAGTGGTCTTATGCATTTGAAGAGCAGCACTGTCAAGGGATCTGTGGGATATGGGCTGAGTTTGTGGAATCCTAGGGACGGGTTCTGGCGTCTTGGACCGCTGTCTTGGAGTCTCCGAAAATGGTACAAAGTAGGTAGGTTGAGGCTCTGGAGTCTTCGACCTTGGACCAGGAGATCTTGCCATGAACTCAGATGACCTCCCCCTATGTTGTTCAGTCCTGGGCCTAGTTTCTGGTGTTTGAGGCCTCCTTCCTATTGCAGCAGACCCGTGAATAGGTGTCCTCAGCCTAGTATTAGAGGTGTTCGGTTGGCGTTCAGGAGTCCGTGGCCTATTATCAAACGTATTTGACATGCTTTGAGGAGTCCTCGGCCTAGTTTCTAGTTGAATAGGATCCTCTTGGTGCTCCCACGGCTTAGTATCAGAGCTACGTTGAGGTGTGCGGGGCCTATGCTGAGGCGTCCTAAGAGGGTGTTCAGGCGTCTTAGGTCGAGTTCCGAAGGGCCTTGGTGACATATCATCGTCCACACCTCCGTACTGATCAATCTGCAGGAATACCAACATATGTGTGAGTCTCAAGGGAAGGGAAGATTATAGAGTTTTATTAGATATAACTGATAAAAAATGACTCTTACCCTCCTTTCAAAATAGTCTCCACCTGAATATCCACCCAGAGTAGGCGACATGGGGAGCGAGTCCACATTGTTTACAAGTTCATTCTTGGGGCGTCCTTGGAGCGGGGAAAGACGATTGTAGAAATTACCATTGGTGTGATCAGTGGAAGGTGAAGTGTCTGAGTCAACCTTCTTCTTGGCGAAATAGCTGGCGAGAGGTGATCTGCTTCCAAGAGCAGGACTGCCTGGAGGAGTTTCTCTGCTTGGAGTTCTCTTACCAAACCCTGTTTCAAAGAATCTTAATGAATGAATATGATGACAACTTTGACTGAATAAAACAGAATCAAAATAACAAGTTTCCATACCAAAGAGTTTCTTCTCCTTCTTGTGGACATCACTAGAGTTTAATCTCTCTAAACAGAGAGCAGTACACTCATGGAAAGGATTGCCTGCGTTGGAACAACCTGGAACTACTTTTCCAGACACCAATTCCATCTCATAGACTTTAAGCAACTACACAAGATCTTAAGAAAAAATAACATAATAAGTGGTCAGATCCACTGAATCATGAGAGACCCACACATAATTAGGGAGGGAGTCAACGCTTTAGATTTGGTTTCAAAAATAACAGAAATGAAAATGATGTTTTGCTTCCACTTTTTAGTCATGTTTCTAATGAAGACATGAACGACCATATCGATTGTGATATGTGAAATTACTAGCAAGATCGATTGTGATATTTGATTTATTGCAAAATTTCACCAGACAAAGTTGCCATACACTCAAATGAAAAGGAAAGATCGTAGTCTATCTACCATGCAAATATATTAAGTAAGGAACTGGTCCAGCTGAGAGATAGATGAATACCTGTAATTTCTGAGGAAGAAGATACCACTGGAAGAAATGAAATGAATGAATGATTTATCTTTATCTTTATCTTTAGAGAGAGAATGAACCTTGAGTGTGTATATATATAGACAGGGGATTTTTCTAAATGATGTATCTATGGGTTGATTCCACCATTCTCAAGTTCGCTGACTTTGACTTGCAATAAGTTATTAACTTATTATGAGTTTGTAGCCGAGACTTTGTCAAATCTCCATTTCTTCTTCTTTATTTTATTTATTTTGTTTCTTGTCAAAGGTAGAATAGATCGAAGAGGCTATGTCATTGTCAATGTGTTAGAAGGAATCAGGAAAAGGTAAACTCCATTTTTTTTTTTTTTCAACAATAATATGATTCGAATCTAGGCGATATCACGGTGACGATACGAACATTAACCCCTATGCTACAAGTAAACTCCACTTTAGTTCTTATATCTTTATTTGTCATCTCAATTTTTTTCATATAAAATTTGTTTAATAAACTCGCTTTTTTATTTCTAAACCTTTATTACTGGCTTTTATTTTTCTTATATCTAAATATGGTATAAACCCCTACAAAGTTGGTTAATTCTATCATAAAAAGGGAGAAGTAGATCTTTCCCAAAGAAAAAAAAAAACATGGATGAATTCCCTGTTCTAAAAATCGGCCGCTCGTCGACAGTAATCCACCCCGAATAAGACATAATCGTTTCATTAATCGTTTATCCAATTAATCATCTGCCTATTCTGATTAATCCCGATTAATTCCGATTTTTTTTTTAATTTTTATATTTTTTTCTTAAAAAAATAATTTTTTAACTTTTTTTTACAAAAATCCTTGTTCTAAAAAAATTGGCCATAGAACCGATTTCTCGCCCGAAAAAACGTTGGGCAGAGTCACTCGGCCAGGAATAAACAAAATCGGTTAACATAATCGCTAAAACGATTAATTGTTTACCTAAACCCTAATATTTACAGCATTTTTCTTATACATATAAATTTTGCGAAATTGTATATATCTTTACACTTTAGTTAATAATAAGTTTTACTTAAGATCATTATATGTTTAATTAAAATTTGAGATATAAATATAAAAAAATAAAAATCCAAAACTAATCCCCAGTAAATCCCCATTTAATCCTCGATTTTTTTCATTAATCGCTAGGCCCAAATCAACCGCCTAGCGAATTTTTGAACGTTGGATGAATTATTTGGCTAGAGTTTTAATTAAAGGTCTTGTCACTTCATCTCACTATAATTACAAAATACAAACCCGTCCTTTTCCGATTAATTGTCATGCTATAGCTCTCTTATTGACACATTGCATTATTGCAATAAACACATACTGGATAAGCAGATATTTGGTTAAAAGTATGTTACCATTATCCGTCTCATCTCGGTTGAAGTTGACAATTTGTACTAGTATCATCTGATTTATGGAGAAATCACGGACCACACAAAACCTTAAGTTAATCATAAATATTTTGAACACCCCAAACATAAAATGATTTACTTTCGTATTTTGACCGTTGGAAGTAGAAACGTATTTAGACCTCAACGAGGACAACTTCGCCATCAAATTTGTGGACCTTGCTCTGGAACATCTCCAGATTCTTCTTCACTCTTGAATCCTTCATCTCTAGCTGACCTAGCCGACCCGCCATTGCTGTCACCCTCTCTCTACACTCCTTTGTTTCCTTCTCTCTCCGCCTTAGTTCCTCCCTCAGCTCTTCCATCTCCGCCTTCCCCTCCGTTATACCTCTATAGCACTCTTCTTTCTCAATCTTCGCCGCGTCGTAATGTTTAAAGTACTCCACAGCCTCCGCGAGCTCCTTGACGACTGTTTTGAGCCACGACACGTCAATTTTCACCGAGTCCATGTCCTTCACTACTGCTGCGATCTCCGCCACGCGGGTCTTCGTCAGATCTCTCAGCGCTGTTGATCTCAGCTCCATCACTGTTGCGGCTAGTGATTCCAGGTAAAATGACCTTGTTGAAGTGGATTGCAGCTTCGATGAGGCGGCTATGTCTCCGTGTTTCTCGATGATCTCCTGAAGCGTGGCGCAGACGCTCTCCCGCACTCTGTAATTGGCGACAGAGACGTAAGTCTCAGAGATTGCTAACTGTTTCTCTTCCTTGCCTGCCTCCACGGAGCTATCAAGTCCACGCATTCTAGCAATTTCATGCAGCGTGAAGCTCTCAGACTCGTCTGGCAGCTCCGGCGGCTCGAACTGCCTGTCTTGCTCGTAGGTTTCGGCCGCTGTGATCTGGTACGTGTAGTGAACCGGCTGCAAAAGAAATTATAAGCATTCTTCACAGTTTGGTAAACAGATCTGGCAAGAGACTAACGCACCGTGCTGCTCCCGGAGGCTCCCCTGGAACGATGTCCAGTTGCAATCTCTGGAAAGAGGTAGGTGGAGTGGTCGTCTTCGTCATCGCTGGATGAGTAGAATGGAGGTGGTGGAGTGCGGCTTGTGGCTCCATGAACAGTACTCATGGGAGGGCTGTTACGCGGTGTGATATCGGCATCTGCCTCGTACATCCCCTCGAAATGATCTTTCCCATCGTATCTTTTGGGCTGAAACTATGAAGAGCAAACTCAGAGAATGATTAACAGAAAGGTGTTAAATAGTTTGGAGTACAAACCCTTCTGTGTGGCGATGGAGAGCAGCTTCTGGATGGATGAAATGGGCTCGAACGAAGCGATCTTAAATTTCCCTCTGCCTCATACCTTTCTCTACTAAAGTCTCTTCCACGGTCATGCTGCCAAAGCAAGAGAACTGTTTTTGGTTCTGAATGAGATATATGTAAAACATGATCATTAGTCGAGTACCGTGTTGTAGGGAGCCGGAGAGCGGCTTCTTGAGGGGTGAAATGGGCTCACATTGGCCTCGGCCTCATACATTCTCTCATTCAGCTCTCTGCTAAAGTCAGTAGACCTCCTACGACGATCACGCTGCAATCAAAATCACAGACCAAACAACCCAAAACATTCTGTTTAATTATTTCTCATCTAGGGAAAAATCAAGAACTAGAAATGAGCTGAATACCATGCGAGTTCTGGCTGATCGAAAAGGGCTCACAGAAGCGTTGCTTCTCGGGGTCACATCCCCATCATGCTCATAACACATGGCCTCTTTTCTTTCTTTACCATGTTCTCTAGGACGCTCGGGCTGGCATCAGTGAAAACAAAAATTAAAACCATGGGAAGTGAAAGAAAATTATAATAAACAAAAAGAGTGGGGAGTACCGTGCTACATCTGTAGACCGGAGGCCGATGGCGGGAATTGGGGATACGTTCAGAGGCTTGCTGGTGTTTCCAGTGAGTGGTTTGTTCATCCGAGATGGGAAACGCGTATTCTGATTCAGATCTTCTTATGCCAACATAAGAAACCGTCGGGGATGGACCCTGGGCGGGATGAGGAGGGCTTGAAGGATTGCTCTTGCTCGCATGTTTGTGACTGAACAATCCTGGAGACACAACTTCAGTTTAGCCAAACCAACATCTAAACAGGTATTGTATTTGTTTAAAACAAAAACGACTGACCTGCTCTTTTGCCATATCTCTTCTCTCTGTTTGAATTGAAGAAATCCATCCCCTGATTTAGTAATTAGTATGTAAGCCAGAAAATTTGTGTAAGTCACACACACTCCATGGTAAATATAATGATTAGTGTAGAGAAAAGTACCTGGTGTTGTTATGAACTGGCGCCGGAGATCACACCACTCTTAACTATTCTACTCTTGATATATAAAGGAAATGGCGTGGGTGTGGTCTGGTAGCTAATAACCTGACATTAACAATCAGTGTCAATCATTAAATCCAACTGGTAGCAGCCACTCAACGGTGACTTGGTCAATTCTGGCTACGTTTCTTTATTATTCTCCTCAAGAAATTTATGACGACAAGTAAAACATAGACGACCAAAATGTCCTAACGAATCAATCATTCCGCTAAATGTCACCACTTTATAGGACCATGAGGACTTATTATACTTGGGACAAAATTTAATTACTGTAGTATTGAAATAGTAAAGGGCTTTTAAGTGGGCCAAATTAGGATTGATGAGAGATTTAGCAAAATGGCCCAAGAGGGGGTTTTCCCAGATAAACCCTGACCTATCTCCGTGATCTGGTGTGCGTCTCTGGAAGTTTCGATGACGAGTCGGCTCAAGGAGATTGTGAAGAAGTACGGGAAAGTGGCGATGGGAGTCCATTTTTCAGTCTCCGGCGTCTCCATTAGTGGATTCTACATCGCCATCAAGAACAACGTCGATGTCGAATCGCTCCTGGAAAAGTACCAAATCCCATGGTTCTCCACCAAGGAAAACCCTAACCCTAGCCTCGATTTGAATCTGGAAGAGCAAGATCTGGGTAAGAACGAAAACAAGACGAAGCAGCTGACGAAATCGGCCGGTGGAGCCCTAGCATTGGCGGTTTTGTGCAATAAAGCGCTGTTTCCGATCAGAGTGCCCATCACAATGGCCTTGACGCCTCCGATCGCTAGATTCCTCAGGCACAGGAAGATCCTCAAAACTGGCGTATAACGACTCACTTTTGCTGTCTCTCTTTGTATATGAGGAACTGTGTGTGCTTATAATAAAGTCTGAATCCAGCATTCTTCCCAATATTGTCGATTTTGTGTCTTACATTTGTGTTCGATTAACCGACAAAATCAAAGTAATTTCTGTCGTTTGATTTTGATGCATATTCACAAAAAGAGTGAATCAGTTTAATAATAAAAACAAAGTGTATAATTAAGCATATAGCAAAAAACTTTTATATATGTTTTCACTATTTACAAAAAGTGCATGTTAAAGACCATTTTACTCCTATGGTGATTTGTGGTGATAGAATCAATCTGGTAATAAGAATTGTTAGCCGGTAATGTTATAGAGGTATCCGGTAATAAAAATTGTTAGTCGATAATGTTGTAGAAGTATCCGGTAATAAAAATTGTTAGACGGCTAACATAATAATTATCCGGTAATATGAAATTGTTAGACGTCTAACATGTTATAGAAGTATCCGGTAATAAAAATTGTTAGACGGCTAACATAATAATTATATTGGTGATTGATTGTAAATAAATGTTTATCTTTTTTGTTAATCGGTAATAAGAATTGTTAGTCGGTAATGTTATAGATGTATATGGTAAATAAAAATTGTTAGCCGTAATTTTGTTTAATAAAGAAATCGATTTTTGAAGCTGATAACCTCTCTCTGTTGAGGCCTTATCTAAACAAAAAAAACAAAACTCAATCCTTTTCAATGGCGTCGTCAACGCCGCTTCACCGGTCTATGACCACCCCGGTAATAAACCCGTCGCCAAGCTCCGTCTCTCCACCGTGACCCGTAGCCAAGCTTCGTCTCTCCGGCGACTTCGTCTCTCCACCGTGACCCGTAGCCAAGCTTCGTCTCTCCGGCGACTTCGTCTCTCCACCGTGACCCGTAGCCAAGCTTCGTCTCTCCGGCGACTTCGTCTCTCCACCGTGACCCGTAGCCAAGCTTCGTCTCTCCGGCGACTTCGTCTCTCCACCGTGACCCGTAGCCAAGCTTCGTCTCTCCGGCGACTTCGTCTCTCCACCGTGACCCGTAGCCAAGCTTCGTCTCTCCGGCGACTTCGTCTCTCCACCGTGACCCGTAGCCAAGCTTCGTCTCTCCGGCGACTTCGTCTCTCCACCGTGACCCGTAGCCAAGCTTCGTCTCTCCGGCGACTTCGTCTCTCCACCGTGACCCGTAGCCAAGCTTCGTCTCTCCGGCGACTTCGTCTCTCCACCGTGGCGACTTCGTCTCTCCATCGTCTCCTATAAGCGTGGAGCCCTCTGTGAGCTGTAAGAAGTCTGTGAGGCGAAATGGGTCTGTTTCGTCTGCGAGGAAGGTGAGTGGTGTCAAAGATGAGGACAAGGTTGGTGGTAATGGTGATTGATTCGCTGATGTAGTTGAAGCTTAGACAATAGAGAAATAAGGGTGGAACGGGAATTAAAAAAATTGCACAGTAGCTTTTACTATATACTTAAATAAGTGAAAGTTTTATAGTGTGGAGCCTAATTTCTCTCACAAAAACATCAAATATTTTCTTGTTGAGTGAAAAAGCCCAATAGTAATGGATGATAAAGACCGGCCCATAAATAAGGTGGTCATTGGCAGGGATCATCGGAAGTTTTCATTTCGTAATTCCCGAGATCTGCCAGGGGAAGATGATCGTTTGCGTCGCCGTCGTCGGCCACCAGGTCAGCCGTTGACTTTACATTTTGATTTGAACTAGTATTGAAGAATGCTCATGGTTTTGTCAACAGAACAATCCGCTATACATACAGAGCTTCACGGATGCTGACGATGCTCTCAAGCTCCACCACATCGTTCATTGCTCCCTCGATGTCATTGAAGAGCGAGGTCCTTTCTTTCGTTTCCCCGGAGTTTTTGTCCTTTTCCATCTATTCGTCTTACACTTTACAACTTGTGCCATATATAGATTGTTAAAGTTATTTTGTCTGTGAATCTTGTTGATCTGTTTCTTCAGTGAACAATCCTAAAAAGTCTGGGACTACATTGAACGAGGCTTTTCTTGGTCTGCTCTATCCTACAGTCAACTACAAAGTGTAAGCACTAAGCATTGTGCTCTCTCTGGTGATTACTTTTCTCACGCCTCCTTCTTCTCCTGCAGGTATGGTTACTTGACTAATACCAAAGTCAAGTTCATATTGGTCACCACTGATTTGGATGTCAGAGACACCGATGTCAGAAGTGTAAGTATCTTCCATCTGCTCAGAGCTCTCCAAGTACCAGTTGGTTCTTCATACTTGTGATTGTAGAAGTTTCATTCTTTCTGTTGTCCTTTTCTTCTACAGTTCTTCAGGAAGTTCCATGCTGCCTACGTGGATGCTGTCTCAAACCCCTTCCATGTCCCTGGGAAAAAGATAACATCAAGAATCTTTGCACAAACTGTAAGCAACATTGTCGGATCATACGGTTTGAACTGAAGGCTGTACTTTTTGTAGCTCAACTTGCGTTTACTGAGCTTTGAGGAATTTACATTTCTTTATCATCATTTGTTCATTTGTTGTTAATATCAACACTGAAATTGCTGTAAGAAGATTTGTCACATGTTGGGACATGAATGGAAATTGAAGTTTGGTCTTTGATTTTGGGGTTGTGACAGAATTAGGCAGAAATGTGGAAATGATGAGGAGATATTGCTATATAAGGTTGATTAAGGTTGAGTTTATATATGTAGCTATATTCATTTTTGGTTGGGAAGCGAATCAAAGCAAATGCTAAAAGATTATTATTACTTTTCTTTGTCTCCATAGCATTATGTTAATTTTACAACTCTGTAGATGAAGCTCTTTGAATTGGATTACACAATAGAAACTTCAAATTTCCAATGAAGGAAGATGTTGGGACATGAGATTCCTGAGTTGTTTACTTTGGGTATTCTGTACAAAATGCATATAAACGGAGAGGGGATGACGTACATATACCAATGTTACAGGTTGAGCTAATGCCAATGTCTAAAGTTCTACCGTAAGCATAGAGATACCAAGAACTGAGAGAAGACTATGAATTCACTCACGACTGCGGCTGGGGAGTGGAGACCCAGAAACGGAACCACATCAACATGGAGCCAGCTCTCTACGGTTGATCCCACCACAGCTCCTGCCACTAGTCCTCCTACTGTTATTGCCGCTGCTTTCCCTGCACCAACACACTAACCTGAATCAGAAGTGCTCGTTTGCGGTGAGCTTCAAAGAAATAGAAAGTTTCCACTTTCAAGTACCTAGCTTGACGTTCCTTTTGGTCATGAAGTATAAGGACGCTCCAAAGCTGCTAGCCAATATCAGTCCAGGCACATCAGCACCGGCGTAAGGCATCCCAGAAGACTCTACGGAACTCCCATTCACGTAAGTCAAGACCATCATTGCTCCATACACTCCGGCTTGTATTCCAAGATCACTTGTGGATGGCATATCAATAGATACTGGAGGATTCTTCATCCATTGGGACACGGGCCCTGTCCCCAGAGGGTTAGTTGATTTAACATCGGCATAACGAATATTGTTGCTCACAACTTTTCCTGCTCGGCGTTGATTTAGGCTCTGCATCAGCAGCATATCATAAGCAGCCTCCGCCTGAGAGATTGGAACAAAACACACAGTGAGGCTGCAGAAATTCAAGACGAAGAAGCAACAATCTCCATGCTTGAGCTCAAAACAAATTCGGAGAGAAATTAATCTTAAATTGGAAGCTTAAATTCAACAAAACTAGGATGATACTAGCTAGACATGAGAAAGCAGAGTAAGCTATTCAATTCGAAAGGGAACAATAGAGAAGCGGACGTAATCGGAGAGGAGTGAATCGTGACCTGTGAGATGGCGTTGGGATCGTCTTTACGGGAAGCAAGGATGGACTTCTTGGCGCGAAGTATTTCGTCGAAGGAAGCTCCTTCAGGGACACCGAGTACCTTGAGCGCAGTCTCGACAGACATATCGAACGGGGGAGAATCGTCGGCGCGAGAACTGGCTCTAGGAGCCGCGCATCGCCGCCGCGTAGGTAGAAGAATCGCAGCGGAGCGCCACGGATGAGTCTTAGCGGAGGGAAAGACGAGGGAATTGAGCTTGGAAGGAAGATAGAGCGGGTGAAGAGGAACATCGGAGGCGGAGGTGAGGCGGTTAGGACCGGCGGAGAGAGATGCGGCTGCCATTTCGTTTGATTGTTCCTTTCGTCTCCACAGATGTTAACGACAACTGTTAGATTTGAGGGATGTGATCTTTCTATCTTCCACCGTTGGATTAGGTCTATATTGTACGGCTTGTATTGCAGCCGTCAGATTGGAACGGCGGACGGTAGATAGACCTATAATTCTCTTTACTTACGATTGATATTTTTTTCTCAGAATACTAACGAATTGATTATCTTAAACTCTTCTTAAAGTGTCAAAACACAAAACTGAGTTCAATTTGCATAACACAAATAGAAGCGTGGAAGCAAAAGAAATCGGCATTTTTGTACGTACCTATATTATTTGTTTCTCTTTTTGTCAATAACTATGTAAAGTGGATAATCTTTACTTTATTTTTAGCATGTAATTTATTTGTGGTCCTTGTCTTTCTCTTCTTCATTCATGTGTGTTTGTTTGTTGCTTGCAAGCCTCATACGTGAGTGATAACTTATAAATTAAGCATAGAAGAAAAACCTGCCACGTTAAGAAGAACTTGGTATATGATTTATAGCCGGATAATTTAGGAGGGAAAAAAAAGAATATAAGTTTGGGGTTATGATTTGATTTAATGTCTGTGTTTGTGGCCATGATATTAAATATCCATACCTCACCACATATATCCACTAAGGTTCAAAATACGGAGGAAAACATAAGGGAGAGATTATGAGGCGATAGTCAAGATGTTGTGGTTTGGGGAGGCTGAATCCAATGATTGTACAAGGTCCCGTACGCAGGAGAAGGCTCTGTAGGGCATAGCCCATAGCGATGGAGGAGCCCCCATGACTAAGATTATAAAGAAGGTTGTTGGTGGTTTCGGCTGGCGGCTGGTCTTGGTGCTGCTCATCATCATTATAACCAAGTCAGTTACGTTTCACAATGTTATTACCATCTCAATTTCACTTTGCAATGTTTCTCATTTTATATTAACTAGGAGGTTTTTGTAGGGTTTTTGATGGATAAAGCCCTTAAACACTCGGGGATCATCAAAGGATATTCAAAAACTTCAAGATATATCCAGTTCAAAGACGATCGTTCATTGCCAAGAATCTATCCAGATAAGGAATATTCGATCGAATCTTGGATATAATTCTTTGGATTTCGATTCTCTTCCTTGGATTCACTTTTATCCTCTCACTGAAATCTTTAGACGACACACTTCTATAAAAGCTCGTTTCCGTAGCAGAAAAATGTGCGTCTCTCCAACACCAAAGCTCCAGAAAGAGTATTTTTTACTTTCATAGTTTTTATATATCATCTGTTGATAATTCTCTGTATGTGAACCCCTTTTATCATTGATTTTCATTTTTACTCAATCTATCTTAATTATGGTTTACTTTTCCATGATTGAACAGTTTTTATGGTTGGTATCAAAGTTTTTCTTAGTTTCACGGCTTAGTAGATAAGTTTGGGATCACAACCCTTTAGAAAAACTTTATCTTTACATATTTTAATTGAGAATTTGTTAGAAAGTACACATAATAGTTCATACTAGATTCTCTTGGTCAAGAAACCATTTTGTTGGAAATCCAAAAGTGCGAAATTTCACTTTCTTTTGTATAAAATACGAAATTACGTTCTTACATTACGTTCTTACACTAAAATAGTGAGATATGGTTTTTTCTAAAACTGTGAAAATCCATATTTGGGCAAACTAGAGAGGGTTTTGACATGCTAAGCTAGCCCTGGGCATAGTGGGTATTGGTTCGGTTCCGGTTCGGTTCCGTGGATATT